>JAECUM010037074.1:0-49193 GCA_016617855.1 Megalonaias nervosa
ATATATATATATATATATATATATATATATATATATATTATAAAGGTGATCTTTCATATGGGGGCCTCAGGTGGCTGAATGGTGAAAAGTGCTCACCTTTACCACTCACTGTCATCTCACCTCTGTCCATGTCGATTTGAATCTCAGGCTCAGCTAAAATATGTGGATATGTGAGAAAGCTTGCCAGTAGCTTCCCCTGGGTAAGTGGTTCTTATCAGGGTTTATCTGGGTTCTTCCTCCACCAGTTATACTGGCTGCCATGTATAGCCTATAATCATGCACTGAAAAATAGGATTAAACCCAAAACTACAACAACAATCTCAAATCCGTTTGGCCGAGCTTGTTACCTCTCTTGAGACTACTTTTTGAATGATTTAGAGAAAACATTGGCAGTAAGTTTATATCATTAAGATTTTGGATGAGTTTATCATGAGCAAGATCTGCATGTGTTATTTCCACATTTATATATGGACAGATTTGTTTCAGACTGCTGTAGAGTACAAATGTAGGTAAATTTCACATCATGGAAAATTTGGTTGAGAAATTACTTAGGGTTGCATTCATTCAAATACAGCATAGGCCTTGTTAATGGAAAGATCAAATGTTAGGTTATACAAGTTATAGATAAGTGATAGTAGGCCCAGCTAGCCTCTTTTTTCAAACTTATTTTTGTATGTTGTAATTTCTCAGGTATATCTTGTATTGTTTCAGTTCTCAGCATTTAACAAGAAAAAAGGAGGGACAGATTTGCCCACTGTAGATTCCTTCATATTCTTTGCTGCCATTAGAGCTTCAGTCATGTTAGTAGAGCTTCAGTCTTGATGAGATTCTCTAACTTGTTTAAGTCATGTAGAGACTGGTTCTCTCCCATGTTACTCCATGCCTCTCAATGAGATTTTATCATGTCTTTCCAGAGAAGAGTAATTCCCATTTGCAAAGACCTCAGAAACAAAGATTATCAGGTAAACATGCTTTATTTGTATGCCTTAACAGATTCTTGAATTGCATCATACCATATGATTATGCATGGCTTTGCATTTCATCAGCCTTGCAGTTTTTGCCTGGCCCATTCTTAATGATTTTTCAGGTGTCATTTTACCATTGTTGGATAGCTTATATAAATGAAGAAGATGATACATCTTGAGCATATGAAAATAAATGAAATTACTATGGACATAGGGTAAACAAGACAAATAAAGCAAACATCCTACTCATAATATTTTAGAAATAAACAGATACAAGTGATGCATAGCACAATATACTCCAACTGTAAACTACATCAGGTCTCACATACTTTAGGTCTTGCATTAAGTACTAAATAACCCTTGAACTATGGAATTTTTATACCTTTTTTTCAAATTTCATTTTAAAAAAAAATGCATAAGAAATAATTATGTAAAATTGATTATAGTGTACAGCAGTCTATTGGACATGGTCACTTCTTTTTGGCATGTGATGATCATGTTGACAGCTTTTATACCTGTAAGTGTTGGAGCCATGAAAAGGTTACATTATATGCATTAAAGGTTTCAAAGGCAAAATATAATTACTTTTTACTGTCCATATGCTTAAACTAACTTTGGTACAACATACTTTTTCCTTTAATATAAGTTGTTGATAAGTCCTCATGCAAGTCCAGAAACATGAAAATTGGTGAGAGATTTGCTCATTTTTTGTGAAGTCTAATGGACTTATGATTTAGGGAGAAGAGAAAAAAGAAAGATTAATGTTAACAATTATGACTTATAACAGTTTGATAGTAAAATTAATAACGGCAGACAAGATTTTCACAATTTCAATGAAACTTAAGCCAAGTTAGAATTAATGTGTTTGCTTTTGAAATTTTTAAATTTAGACAAGATTTTCATAATTTGAATGAAATTTAAGCCAAGTTAGGATTATTGAGTTGCTTATGAAATTGTTAAATTTGTGGCAATTGATTATTGTTTCTTTGGTGTTTTTAAATTTCTGGTTTGCAGCAGTTCTTAAATTCTTGAAAATATAGTACCCATAAAGAATAGGGGAATTCTCAGAAAGTTATGTAAGATTCTTGAGTAACAATATTTTCTTCTCCAATTTCAGGGAATTAGACAAATTCTATTCATTCTGTAAAGCTTTAGTTCTTTCAAAGGACTCTTTTTTTATGATATAGAGACTGGTTCAGTTCTTGATTACTCAGTGTCCAAAAGTGACATTTAATCAATTTGTCTTTCCAGCAAGCATTGAGCACTTGAAGCCAAGGGAAAATACCACAGTTGTTGATACTGGTAAACTTTTTTCTATTTTACTGTTTGTATGGATTCTTGAATTTTAAATAATGTTTGTAGGTTTCCAGTCCATCAGCTATGCAGTATTTGCATAGTCCATTTATGACCTATTTTTGTATAGAAAACATGCAGTCTGGTGTCATTTTATCAGTGGTGCTTAGCTACTGGTCACACCTTAAAGTTTTTTAAAGAAAAGAGCATTAAAAGAATAAAAATTCATAAATCATCTTTATGATCCATTCATTTTATCAGTTATTTACTCTTTTAAGAACTTATTTAAATTTTAAAATGTTTCCAATTAAAGCAGTATTATTACTAAAAACTTTTAAGAGTTTAGAAACACTACAAATTTAAAGTCAGGCTCATGAAAACTAACTTGTAGACCTTTCTCATTTGTAATATATCATGTCTGATGGACCTGTGATAAAGGGAGGAGGTAAAATAAGATTATGTGATGTCTTATAAACAAGTTTGGTTGTTACAGTTTTAGTACAAAATTACATAAAATGAAAGCAAATTTTGACCAGTTGAATGAAAATTAGTCAAGATTAATGAAGAGATATTGCGTGATTCCATACCAAATCGCCCAATCTCCAAATAATATTCCAAGGTGACCATCTCCGATGTACATCTAGGTAAATAATGGCTGCATGCAAAATTTAGTAAAAAATTTAGTTACTTATGGAGTTATGGCCAATTAAATTGGGGAGAGGTAGCATAGTTTCTTTACATGCAAATTCATTGTCTTACAATGGAGGCTTTTCAAATGCTTATTATACAGGTATCAGGCTGAAATTTACTATGCTACTTATTTGTGATAAATATATATATATATATATATATATATATATATATATATATATATTGTATTTGTTAGGTCCCATGTGCCAGTGAGGTAAGTTGATGCTAAAGGAAAACAATAGCCTCTGACAACCAGTTTTATTAAATGTAAAATGTTAAAAAAAGTTTATATTTATAAAAGGTTTGCTTGTTTACACTTTCTTTTCTGTATTCTTGATGCATATATTCTTATTATATTTTTATAAGCTTTATAAAAGCAGTAATAGTCCATAACATAGGGACACTGTCCATTCTGGTTGTGCAACAAGTTGCTTGTCTGAAGATTATTGGATATAATTTGATTTCATATTTAAGTGCATAAATTAGGAGTATCTTGCATTTTTGTGAAAAATTGTTTGGTTTACATAGCAAATTCATAGCAGTAGTTAGTTTTCCGTATTGAAAAATGGTCGATTCCTGGAGTATGTTGCAAGATTGACAGCCTTGTAAACACTATCCTTATTTTATTGATCTAAATTCATCTGCCTTATTTTGATGAATAGTTTATCATTGTTGTGTTTGATTTTTGTTTTCAACAATTCTAAAACAAAATTTAGCATTATGGCCAATCAGTAGAGCAGTGATAAACCATATGTGAATTTTTGACATTGATATCATGGCAGTATAAAAGTAGGTGAATTTTGTAACCCAGACTATAGAAGTGTCTGCTTGAATTAGACAATGATATCTTTAAAATGGGTTAGTTAAGAGTTTAATACAAAAAGTACCCATGCGTTGAAAGTGATTTTCTTGCAGCAGATGTTATGGGATTTGCAAACATCTCCTGCTGTGCCTCTTCAGTAAATTTCATTTGGTGTACATAACATCAGTTTGTATGCGAGTGATTGTTGTGGAACATGCACATGTGTCTCCAACTTCATCTTGCAGTTTATCTAACTCCTTATGCATTTCTGATAATTGTACTGGCATACATCTAATCATCACAGTAGTGGTGCTAATGACACCTTTTGCTTGTTCCACTTTCCATGATCTTAGCTTCAATCTCTTATGCTGGTTTTGTCAGCAGTGCAAACATTTGCTTGAAGCTTGCTGTGTGATCATGATGAGCAGTTTGTTGTGACTATAACATAACTTAGACACATTTGCATGTTCACATAAAGTCGCAAATAAGTTCCAGATGATCATACACTGCTTTGTAGCATTGATCAGAAACCTCTGCTACGACTTTGCTGGCAGATTTTGTCATTGCATATGTTGATTATGGTTGTTAAATTGCTTTGTCAGACATGTTTCTGTTCAGACTCACACCCTATTTTGGGGGGAGGGGGTAGAGCTGAGACTGCCCTGCATTCAACCAGTCAAGTCAGTAGTGAGGAAACACAAACATATTTTGAAACTCATTCCACAAGTGGTTGGCCAAATACCAGGTCCAATAAATGTTTGCAAGACCATGTGCATCAGCCCCATGAAATATCATCAATATATTTTTCTAATCCCAGATCACTTTCAGCACAAACGCATATTGTTGTGTAGCCACAGGAAAATATTCTTGCTGGCTTGTCTTGATATTCAAGCATCACATCATCATGCACATCAAGATTATTGCACTTGCGACAAGGTCATCAATGGCAGGGACTCTGTCAATCATGGAAAAGAACTCAATGGTGGTGATCTCTTAGACAATGAAGCTCATCTGTGAAATCCATGAGACTATTATAAGAGATGCTGCAAGGCCACGTGAGTGCGTGAATTGTGCAACAATTGTATGAATATGCACACTTGGAGAGCAGTGATGTGGGTGGGAGACCTCTTGCAGATTAGTTTAATGTGGTTCAGATAAAAATGGACTCAGTGCAGTATACAATTTTTATTTAACCCATAAAGTGCCTGTCACAACATAAGTCAGAAGAGGCCTTATGGTCTTATACTGCTTAAGGTAGGCAACAATTTACATGTCTGAGTTCTTTGGCTTGAATAGACTGTTTCTTAAACTAAATTTATTTGGCACATTGGGCCCTCCAACAAGCATTCTGTTGTAGTTTGAACTTTACATATAGGAAGTTTTACAAATGCTTGTTTAAAATATAGGCTACTGGTACCTAGTAAACCCAAACTCATTGATCCCTAACTTAGTTCATCTTCAGATAACGATTTTGTTCAGCAAATACTGGCTGAGGATGATTATGATTATTAAAGTTTTGAAGTATATTTGATTATTGGAGATGGGAAATTGTTAATGGAAATACCAGTAAGATATTTTTGACTGCAAAATGATGTTGGATGTGAGTCCAGTGTATATGTTGACTGTACAAAAACAGACGGTATACTGGTCAGCCCCCGCTTACACCAGTGTTTTGAAATTAAATGACATTTCATCACTTGTCTTTGCAGACATCATTCAGACATTGGCAAAGGAGGAGACTGCAGATGCCACTGGTAAATGTTTGTTTATTCATTTACTGTTCAAATGGATTCTTGAATGTTAACAAACTTGGTGAGGGTTTCCATCGCATCAGCTATGCAGTATTTGCATAGTTTGCTTATGACCCATTTTGTATAGAGAATATGGTGTTATTTTGTCTTTGCCACATAACTGTTTTTTTCACCTCAAAGTTTTTCAAGGAAAGAGCATTACTTCAATAAAAATGCATAAATCAACATCATGTTCCATTCATTTTTGACTCTTATAAGAACTTATGTAACTTTTAAAATGTTTGCCAATTAAAGCCATCTTATTACCAGAAATCTCTGAGAGTTTGAAAACACTTCAAGTTCAAGGTCGAGACTCGGGAAAGCATGTAACTTGTGGGAGTTGCTCATTCAGAATATGTCATGTCTTATGGAATTCTGATAAGGGAAGGAGAAAAAAAAAGATAATGTGATGTCTGTTAAGAAAATTTGCTTGTCAGAGCTTTGGTATAAAATTACATGAAATATATATTTCTTGTATCTTTCAGTACTGGAAAACATTTGTTTCATACATGGCAACCATTATGCTTTTTTCCAACAAATAACATTTTACGCTTGCATCTATATGGATTACGCTTTTTTGGTACATAATTGCTTCACAGATTCATTACATGTTGATAAGCTAATTAGGTAGTGGACCAGTCTATACTTTTAAAGAAAATGATGCCAGATGTTAAGTGAAACGCTTTACGTGTGAGTCGTGGATGTTATATGATTCAAAATGTTAGAGCAGATGGAACGTTTCAAACTTCAAATCAGAAAAAGAAAGGACAAATCAGCACTGCTTTACAAATTTGAAAAGAAGAATATGAGAGTATACAGCACCCACAGCATAGAAAATGATCTATATGCATTTGTATTTTTTTTAATGTTGTGTCATGAAAAATATACTGGTCACCCTAGTTAGATTATCAAATTTTGGTTTTCCTGAAGGTAGATGACAAACTTTCTTAACAGCATGGTCATGCACCTGGATCAGAAAAGTAATGGTTTTATCACCTCCCTTGTTATTAGAATCATCAGTCAGGACTAAGAATTTTTATTTTTGCTTAACCCTATTACTTGTTTGTCCAACTGACTGAAGTTTGTCCAACTTGGTGCAATTGCATTATTTATGATATTTACTATTTTTGTTCTCCTGCATCTGGATTTACCGGTATTTTCATTGTCCAAAAACATTTGCTTATTCAGGTCTGAAAACTGATCTACAACTGAAAATGGCATATTATGCACTGCAGTAAGATTGCAGAAAAGCACTTTAGCTCTGATGACATGATCTGTCAATGATTGTTTAAACATGTTAGTTACTTTTGCAATTGGACTGCTCCTTTGGCATAATGGTTAGAGCATCTGCTTTTGATAAGGGTGATCGTGGGTTTGAACCCCATCCGAGTCATACCAAAGACTTATAAAATTGGTACTAGCAGCTGCTTCGCTAGGCACTCAGCGTTAAGAGGTTAGTGTTAGGTCTGGTCGGCCTGGTGTCAGGATAATGTGACTGGGTGGGACATGATGCTACATGTCTGTGGCATGATGCCTCAGTGCTAAACATCACTGTAAGCTGTCACAATGCAGACATTTTAGAGATATAGCTGAAAAATTGTTCAAGCTACATTAAAAATTCAAATCACACACACACTCTCACACTTTTGCAATAGAGCTCTGCAGTGACACATTGTCCCAATTCTGGGTGGTATTGCTGTGTTGAGAGATGAATTCCACTTTCACTCTATTCCATCTACCAAAATAATCATGTTGCAGATTTTATTTGTGGCAAAACACCCAGCTAAAAAGAATCATTGCCTGTGATCACAAACTATCCAGTAATCTTGATAAAAGTGGCTTAAACTTTATTATTTACAGCAGTGATATGTAATAACTTTTGTTCTTCAACACACATCTGTTTGATTTACCTAACTTCAAATGAATTGGTCTGTTCCACTTTGTGTACTTTACCTTACTGGCAGGCACATGGTGGAACCATTACACCTTGACCCTTAGATTGTTGAGCCAACACCAATGGTTCCACCAACATTACTGGAGTCATCTAAACCTACACAATAATACATGAGCAATGTTTAGTGTAACTACCAATATATTTGTTATGTAAGCAGGAATAAACGTAGCTAAACATAAAAAACTGTTCTCCATTGAACAAGTCTATGGAATTAGAAAACAATGGACAGGAAACACAAGGTAAGTAAATTTCTACTTTAGACACTTGCACATGCCACAGTAAATTCATTGACTTTGTAAGTGAACCCACTCATACACTGTAGCTGTCATTTGCAAGAACAAAACCATACACCATGGGTAATGCTGTAGTCATCATGTCACCCAGACTGTATTTACAATAACAATATATGGTAATTTTGTGCAGATAATTTGACGATGCTTTGCTTCCAAGATTGATTGATTGAATCTTTGTTTCGTACAAAGTTATACATTTTTACTTGTCTCAGTATAAGAAAATCCAAATTCAGTTACTATGCATTAATTTCTTATGAAAATATTCAATTTCACCAATTTTAAATGAATTATTAACTCTTTATTTGTAATTTCCTAATGGGAAAAATAATCCTTTGTAATCAACGAATAGAACTCAGTTATTTACCACACCTGTAGAAAGCAAGCATGGTTGGCACCCACCAGTTCAAGAGAAATAATACTTCAATTTCTCATTGTTCCAACACGGGAGGTTTGCCGTCTTCTCATAGAGGGCACTGCACTGTGGCATGTAACTATTACTTCTAGTTATTGCTGTGTTGGTACTGTTAGGTCAGTTGAACTGGACAAAATGAATGTGTGTGTGTATGTCCGTCTGTCTGTGTGATGCATATAAACTAGTATTGCAAGTGTAATTATTAGTGAGTTCACTGAATTTTCAGAAACAAAATTTTGGATAAATGATAAAATAACACAAATAATGTAAAGAATGAGCAACTGTGTTTCACAAATTTCATAATACTGAGAAAAGAATCAGTTAAAGTTGTAAAGGACATATGACAAGACATCTTAGCCATGTCAAATGATAAGTTTTATCCTTGATCATTATGTTCAATTTGATCAATCTAGATTTATAAGTTACAAAGGGGGATGATGGACTTTTTAACATTTTTTAAAGGACTAGTAAGATAAAGTCCTGGCATATCCAGAGTTCTGGAGACTTGCAAAGAAACAGGTCCTGAGTCCTGAGAAATCAAGAGGGATTCATTAATTTGACTGAGACATATTACAAATCATGATAGCTCCAGATGAAATGTATTGATCCTGAGCTCAGTATTATTTCAAATAAAGGAATATGCAAAGTACATCCCAACCCGAAATCACAAGCTCTTCATGCAAGTTTGCAACAACCTTCAGCAAATGTTTGCTCTACAAGCATTTGGAACATTGGAGCAAGCTTGCACAAGTCTGAATTTAATAAACTGTCAAGATTTCATGGTTCTTTATTGCAAGCTTGTGCAAACCATTTAAAAGAAAAATTGCAAGCTTGCCAAAAAAAAATTTTACTGCAAGCTTGTGCAATCCTAAGTATTGTAATGAACAAGATTGTACAAGCTTGCATGGACTGACAACAAGACTGTGCAAGCCAGTCAAGTAGAAAACACAAGCTTGCAAAAGTTATCAAATTTAATGCAAGCTTTACTGTTGTAAAACTCTTGCATGCAAAAAAGACAGACAATTCAAGAACCCTTTGTGACAATAAAATTGTTGCAGTTGCATTAGGAAAGAGTTTACATTAATATCAATCTGAAGTAAATGAAACAATTACTATTTCAGAAGTAGATTCATCTGCAAAACATATTTATGGCCTTTTTTGAAAAAAAGTAAACAGTTTAAAACCATGGTTAAAAACAAACAATTACATCAGAAATAACTAGACTATTATCTTTTGCACCAATTTAGTGATATATAATTACCAAATGCAGTTTCTAATGTGCTCAGGTTAGCCAACTAATATTGCATTTGTTTCTTAGTAACACTTGAACTGTTTATTAAAATTTGTATTATTATTTTTGGGGGGGACAAATCTACATACCTTATTAACAGTTGAGGATGACAGAGTTTAAAACAGTTTACAAAGGCACAGTAAGAAAAACATCCTGAATGCCAGAAATTTCAGCTTGTGATGTTTCTTGCATGTTAGCAACTTGCAAGTTCTCACATATCCATCAGGTCAGAATTCTTGCAGAAAACAAAGTCCTGAGAAATTGTGAGAGATGACTACAGTTGATTGGGGGAATGTTCATATATTGATTCTTCCTGATGAAATATCTTGATCCTGAGATCAGGATATATCAGCATTAGTTTAAATACTGGAAAATGCAGACTACGTGATCAGAATATCTTGATGTCACAAGATAGGACTGGTGAGATTTGTTTCTCTTGCCTCTGCCTTAAGATATATTTCTGCTTGTTATTGCACTTAAAAAGCATAATTTGGTAGTTCTAAAGAAGATATATAGGTGGTTTACAAGCACAAATTTAATTTCTTTTTAAAGGCTAGTAATTTATAATGAACTATATTAACCAATTTTATGAAAAGTGAACAGCTATTGCTCGAAACATACTTTTCAGTTGTATACATATATAACATCTTTTAAATATTAAATCAAAGTGAAAACAGCTTAACTACTGCAGTTTGCATATTTCTTTCTTCCAGATTGAAATGAAGTATTGCTCAAGTCTTCAGTGTCTATGTATGTCTATTTGGCATGATTGCAGTGTCTATATTTTCAACATTATAACATTACATTCTGGGATACTGAATTTCAAATTATCAAAGTCAGTTCAGCATGACAGCAATTCCACCAGGAAAGCAGAATTGTTGTGATATTTTGAAATCAGGCATCAGCTGACAAATGACTAGATCATATATAATTCCTATCAGCCAGCTCTTTCTTTGCACAAATGACATTAGTCCTCTTTTTGCCTGAGATCAGTATGCTGGGAAATCAAAAGGTTAGCAAAATGTATTGCTTTTAATAGTTAAGACTGTTAATTTTTATTAAGATGAAATATTTCTGGCCAATGGAATTTGGACAGCAAGAACATTTTTGCAGTTTCTATGCATGTAACATACAATCAACAAAAATTGTCTAATAAATTGGAACTGGAGATCAGGTCAAGCTTGCACCTTTAACAGACTTGCAAATTGTGCAAACTTGTGGATGCTGGTACAAAACTTATCAGAAATGGTGCATTGCATGCACATGCATTTTGCACAAGCTGACAGAGATTTATTGCCAAGCTTATTTGGGTTATGTAAACTTGTGGCAAGCTGACAACAAGGATGCATTTTGGTCTGGATTGTTTAGCTGTAAGGGTATAGCCTCTGTAAGACTTTTGATTGTACTGCAGTTGAGGCATGTGTGTTTTACAAACACAAATCTTATTTTTAAAAATGCTTGCAGTTTATAGTGAACAGCATTAGCCAGTTTTATAAAATTGAACAACCATTTTCTATGCCATATTTGTTAATTTTAGCATCTTTTAAAAAATTAAACTGCATCACTGCAGCATGTTGCAGATTTCTTTCTTCCAGGGTGAAATGATCAAGTATTAAACAACATATCTACAGCAGTTTATTTTCAGATCTGAGTTAAAATAGTATGAATGCAGTATTACTTGGGGGCCCCGAGTGGCCGAGTGGTCTAAAGCGCTCTTCGTTACGGATCACTGCCATCTCACCTCTGTCTACGTGGGTTCGAGTCTCGGATTCAGCGAATGTGGATATGTGAGAAAGCTTGCCAGTAGCTTCTCGTGGGTCGGTGGTTCTTTCCGGGGATTTCCCGGTTTCTTCCTTCACCATTAATACTGGCTGCCATGTATAGCCTATCGTGTGCTGAAAAATGGCATTAAACCCTACAACAACAAGAACAACAACAGCAGTATTACTTCATTTTTCCTTATCAAATCATAGTAAATTAAGCATGAAAACAGTATATGCTGAGACAGTACTGTTGTAAAATTGTCAGTGCATGCAAATTAGGAATGGCAGCAGTTTATGCAGAAAAGCAAAATTGTTTTGATCCTTTTTTTTATAGTTCCATTGAGAATGACTGCAGTCTGCATATTTATCAAAATATCAGTCCATGGTAGAAATCACTATAGGTGGATCTTGATGCTAGAAGTATGCTATAATATAGCAGGATAGATTCATTATTTAGCATATGCACAACATGTGCTACACTTGATGTAGTTCAGTAACAGTTTTATTTAATCTTGCAAGCATGAACTTAGTCAAGTTAGTTGAAAAAAACACCAGATGAAATTAATTGTTTTTAATTTGTAGTCAGTAAAGCTTGACTGATTTCTGTTTAATCTTTCCATGAATTTCAAAGATCAACACAAAGATCAAAGTGTATTTCCATAACATATAGGTATGCAATATGTTGTTGATTTTTTTCTTCTTATTTTAGTACACACTTTTCTGCATATACACAGACAAGTGTCTAAGTTTTGACAGAAATATGTGCAAACAAGTATATGATTACTATGTACATTTGAGGTATATTTCAGTATATGCACAGATAAGTGTATAATTACTGACCAAACTATGTACGTGTTGAGTACATTTTAGCATACGCACAAGCGGGTGTACAAATGCTGACTCATCTTCGTATGTCTTGGGTACATTTCTTGTATAAACTAAACAAAAGTGATTGGACTAAAGAGGTGTATTTATTTGGCATGAAAAGAGAGCACTTTCTATATCAACTGTCTGTGTCTGACATCATGAAAGTGTGATACTTTTAACATGATGTGTCTACTTGATAACAAAGAAAAAGAAAGTATTAGGGATATTTAATCACCATTAATTGAAACATTATCACGTACTTTTCCTCCATAGACTCATTCAGAGAAACTGGTCTTTCAGACATGCAGCCCATCAGCATTGATGAGCAGAAGGCAAATCCAGAAGGAGACAAGGCACAGTCTAAGTAAGTCAGATGTTGAATATTAGCAACTACAGCACACAGACAAAATCTACATTTTCCTTCATGTGTCCCATTGTAAATAGGTTTTCATTACTAAACAGCAAAAGTGTCACCCAAAGAATAAAGGGACCAAGGAATTAAAATATCATGCTTCACCTGTTACTAAGGGACAAAATCTTTACAAATTCATGGCTTTTAAAAGAAAAGTTTAATTAAGCCAGCAAAAATGTCAAAAACATTGTCATCAGAATTTAATGCAAAATTTAACTGTATGTAACTTTGCCAACAATGTCAACAGAATAGTCCTGTATCTTGTTGTCTTCTGCATATGAGACAGCTGTCCATTATCATAAGTCTACTAGTGTACATAATGTCTACTTTATGAATGGAATTAGTCTTAAGTCAGATATAATATCTTCACAGTGAATGGAATAAGTCACACACTAGACATAATGTTTACACGGTGAATGGAATAAGTCTTACACTTGACATAATGTCTACACAGTGAATGGTATAAGTCTCACAAGAGACATAATGTCTACACAGTGAATGGAACAAGTCTCACACCAAACATAATGTTTACACAGTGAATGGAATAAGTCTCACACCAGACATAATGTCTACACAGTGAATGGAATAAGTCTCACACCAATCATAATGTTTACACAGTGAATGGAATAAGCCTAACACCAGACATAATGCCTACACAGTGAATGGAATAAGTCTCACACCAAACATAATGTTTACACAGTGAATGGAATAAGCCTAACACCAGACATAATGTCTACACAGTGAATGGAATAAGTCTCACACCAGACATAATGTCTACACAGTGAATGGAATAAGTCTCGCACTAGACATAATGTCTACACAGTGAATGCAATAAGTCTCACACCAAACATAATGTTTACACAGTGAATGGAATAAGCCTAACACCAGACATAATGTCTACACAGTGAATGGAATAAGTCTAACACCAGATAAAGTGTCTACACAATGAATATAGTAAACAATATTTAATGTTGATTATAGACATTTTCTACCATACTTTTACCAACAGACATTATTCAGTATAAAGTTTATCAGTTATAATGAAACTCTACTATAGAATGATGTTTGGGGTCCACAGAACGCCATCATGCTTTGTACGTTATTGTGCTGTAGGTAAAAAAATTAGGTAACTGGTGTTATGTATATTGTTTGTTCAAGTTTTTCCATGATTGTAAGCTGTGAACAACATGTTTACATAACAAAAGTTTAATGTAAGTCTTGTTTACAGTTAGAATAGACTTTTCTGATAGAAATCCTCACATTCTATTACATTGTAGGTCAAGTGAAAATGTTTATAAATAGGAATTTGATAAATAATTCATTCCTGTTCTATATCAGTCTGTGGGAATCCATGATCAGAGTTTGCAGTTGTTTTCAGACATAATTTGAGAGGAATTATTTATTTAAAATATTTATTAGGAATTACTAAAGTGCTTATTGATTTTTTTGGATTTATACACACTACTTTGGATTTTTTGTGAACTCATTCAAAGACATGCTGGATTGCATCATTGTGGAGCATCAGGGAATTCAAGACTTTTGGAATTCTTCAGAATATTCTACATTTTTAAACCTATGTTAGGGCATTTAGGATTATTTGGGATTTCATTCACAATACTGTGTTTATTGAATTTTCACTTTTTATCATAGAGAAATTGATAATATGTTGATTTAACTTAAAATTGGTGGTTTCATTTTTTTCTGTTACATATTTTAAAACCTATCTGAAGAAAATATTGCTTGTTATCCACTTGGTCCCCCATTGTGTGTGAGTTATCAAAGGAGATGTGTATACTGGCACTAACTTAGCAAATGCTTTTTTTTCCCAAAATCTTCATATCATATTTGCTGGACATGTTCAGATGGTCTGAATTCTGACCAACAATAAGGTGCACAAGTTTTGAAAAAGAAACTTGTATTTAGGCTTAAAAAATAATTTAATTGAAAAAAAGTTTAGATCAATACAGGGGGTCAAAAATCATTGGCTTGCTTATTTACTTTAGATTAACGCTTGACCAGTTATTATAATTGCCTGGACCCATTATGGTGGTAAATCATTCAGTTTCATATGTAAATAATGATCATATAAAATGGTTGAGTCATTCTCTAAAAGAAAAAAATAAATAAGTGTAATATTAATATAAATTTTTATAAACTATGACTTTGTATTACATCATGGGCATATAAGGGAGTTGTATATTTGTTTATAATGGCAAATCCCTCTACCCCGACAACTTAAATGGCTCTGTTCAAGTCGGTGGTTCACAGTAATACAAGCTACATTTATGTAGCTTTACTATTACAGTGGGTTGTGTGTGTGAGTGATCTGAAACTGCAGTCTTGTTTGAATTTCTAGCTCTAAATAAATAGGAATTATATGGGTGGTGTGGGGTGGAATGTGGCAGTGATTAAAAAATACTCCCAACAATTGAGAGGACAAGCTTGTTTCAGCAGATGTTTATGATGGTTGATTGAGGAGGCATAGTGATCTATTGAAAAGTTTCCCTTAAATAGATGGATAAATCAGTTGATGTATAAATTTGGGTGAGAAACTTCTTTGTCTTGTTTATCACAGATTGAGCAACAATTGTTCACAGGTTACATTTGATGACAAACACGAAGAAGAATTAACAGCTTTATTAATGATGGTTCGATAATAATTAGGCTAACAATCATCGATGTGTTAAGGAGGTAATGCCATTTTAGACATAAGCACGACAATATTTTATCTTTCCTCAAGAATGCAACACATCTTGCCAAATTTTTAGAATCAGATTTTTATTTATTTTGGCACTAAAGCTTTGTAGTACTTAACAAGTATTATTGACTGTCTTTTACCTTTTAATTATGAGAAGCTGTTTACTGCTCGTCTGGTGCATATTTGATTGAGTTCACCTTTACCTTTGGAGCATTTTTTGGGGACCGAATTTTGAACACATTTCTTCTCCATTCTTTCTGTTGCTTTTCTCTTGATGGATACGTTAATATCATGGATACTTTTTTATCAAATATTTTCTGACCCAAACTTCATATAATACAGCCATACCAAATAGATGCATCATATATGTGATGGATTTTGCATTATAACCAGACGTCACTGTGTGCACGATGGGGGTTGTACTTAGGAAAATGCAGTTAAGAGCTTGAGGAGTTGTGATGGTGAGCCACTGCATTTTTTTTCTCATTCAAATGTTATATTTTATATTTTTTGTTACTTTGATTTTTATTTACTTTTTATTATATCCCCTGCCATGTCTGTGGAGAAAAATCTATGTCCATCCATTGCATCATTTTCTGCTCCATTGTGCTATGTCCATCACAATTTTGGTTTCCATTTAAAAACTTTTGAAATACATCATTGATTGAAATCAAATTTTGCAGGAGTCTTTTGCATTGAAAAATTTAGTTCAAGGTTGATTTCCACCTTTTTTGTGACAAGAATGTAAGAGTGTTATGGCCCCTATTTTACTTTAAAGTTGGCCTATCAATTCAGTCATATTAGCAGTGGTATCAGAGTTATATTCATAAGTTCCTATTTTTACTTAGCTTGTGTATTACAAATTGATACATTTGTAACATTAATATGTTAATATTAGTCAGGTTTCAGCTTGTCATTAGCATTAATTGCAAATTCATTATTTGTAGAATGGATTATTTACCTTGAAATAATTCATTTTGTTTTTGCTTGTATTCAGAGCCCATGCATGATTGAAATATAAGTTGATCTTGACTTAAGAATCAAGCAGTTCTCATCCATTTATCTATCATTTTTTTCTACTTTGCCTGCAGGTTATATTTACCATATATACTCATGTTGTGTCTAATGCAGTATCCAGACTTATTATATGCTCAACTTTTTTCTGTTAACTTTACATTGTCAGAATTGTGCAATATTTTTCCATATGCACTGCTTTATACTGCATGGCACATGTATCTAAAAACAGTATTGTGTGTTAGGAACTACCTTTGATTGTTAACAAACAATGTACATTCATGTTGCAGATGCTGGAATTTTTGCTTTATTAGATTTGTCTATGGATGAATTTAACAAGCTGTTTGGTCAATTTGAAACTACAAGTGATGAAGTTGATGATGTGGATGAGTTCACTGAGTTCCCAAAAGAAACTTTATACTCGGCAAAACAAATAAACATGATATCCACTATGTCCACAGCAGACGTGAGACAAACATATTTCAAAGAACATTCTAATAATTTAAACAGTTATTTAGGAGACATGTTCATTACTGTTCGCAAATTCAGTGGTTCAGTCTATGACACGTGCTTGCAAGGGTCTATACAAATAGCACAGAAAGGCATATTAAGAGCAAGGTTTATCACATCTCACTCAGAGATGTACAGTTTTACAAGTCGGTCCAAACACTAAATTCAAAAACAAAAATGCAACTGAAGAAGGTGAGTTTTGGTAGTAAACTAAGAGCGTCAGAGCCAATAAGCCAAGATGACAAAAAAGCCTTCATTTCCACTGGTGAAATGGGCTGTTACACCACAGCTGCTTTGCAATTTTCCGTTTTACTTTTTTTAAGACAATGTTTTGATTTATAATTGTGCTAGAAGTCATACAGGTCATGTCAGTGGCTGTGTCCCTCCGACAAAGAACATACAAGTGATGTGGCATAAACATACGTCATCTTGAACATATCCTTGTTTACAATTGATCTGTTTATAGTACATGTATAACTGATAGGTAATTGTAAGCAACATTATGAGCCCTTTTGGTCTTTAGCTGGTAATAACAAGGGCAATGGATTTACTTGCTGTTTTGAATCTTGAATTTCCTCCAGATATACTTTCTTAGTTATTTCTGGTAATCAGAATTACATGGGTTCCAAAAATTAATCCTCAGTGCAAAATTATACTGTAGGCTAATTTCAAGTACATTTCCAACAGAAATCAGTTCTCTTTACTGCACCCAAAATGAAATGAATGAGTTATTTCCAAGCAAATAATATTGAATTCTGTCTTTTTGAGAATTTCATTTAAAAGAATTCATGTTGTGTCCCATATTATGATTCAAAACAATTAATGCAGAAAAGAAACTTGTAGCTGTATCAAAGCCAGTCCTTCTAGCCACTTGTACAGAATTGACCCAGCTAATTAAACCTACCCAGCTGTAGATTTTCCATGGTATTCCAGGAAAAACCATTGAAAATTCTAGCATGGAAAACCATGTAGTATTTTGACTAATATTCCAGGCTTTATGCAGGGTGAGTTGGAAAACCCTAGAATATTAGCATGGAAAACCATGGAAAATCCTAGCATTGGAAAACCCCCGAGTAGTTGGACTAATATTCCAGGCTCCATTCAGGGTAGGCTGGAAAACTAAGGAAACCCCTGGAATATTGGCATATACAAAACTGTAATATTTAGCTGGAAAACCCTGAAAAGTTTTCATGAAAACAAGAGATTTCCATCAAAAATTATTTTCATCAGAAGTTTTCATGAAAACAAGAGATTTCCATCAAAAATCATTTTCATCTGGCTGAGACCCTGACAGGGTATCCCTCTCATCTGTTTAAATAGGTGAAAAACAAGAATTTTAGCCATTTGAATTACACTGAACCACCTCTTCTAAACAAATCCTCTCAGAATAAAATCCTGCATCCTGCCTTGCTTTTTGTATGATTCAGGTACCATCCACTGAAATAGATTACAGCAGCATTTACCATGTACCCTTGACAAAATTTTTGACTATTTACTTGTTTTGCCAAAACTTTTCATTTTTTCAGTTCAACATTAAAAATCACTCCACAGGCTTTAGAAACATCTCTAAGTGTTATTTATGGCCATACTTTAAAGAAATCCTAAATTTTAGTTTTACCATCCATTTTGAAAGGGTTACAACATATGTCAAACTATTGGTACTTTAGATCTTTAAACAACAAAAACAGCAATGAAACTATTCACTTGATACCTTAAGTCCTTCACTTGATACCTTAAGTCCTTCACTTGATACCTTAAGTCCTTCACTTGATACCTTAAGTCCTTCACTTGATACCTTAAGTCCTTCACTTGATACCTTAAGTCCTTCACTTGATACCTTAAGTCCTTCACTTGATACCTTAAGTCCTTCACTTGATACCTTAAGTCCTTCACTTGATACCTTAAGTCCTTCACTTGATACCTTAAGTCCTTCACTTGATACCTTAAGTCCTTCACTTGATACCTTAAGCCCTTCACTTGATACCTTAAGCCCTTCACTTGATACCTTAAGCCCTTCACTTGATACCTTAAGTCCTTCACTTGATACCTTAAGCCCTTCACTTGATACCTTAAGCCCTTCACTTGATACCTTAAGTCCTTCACTTGATACCTTAAGTCCTTCACTTGATACCTTAAGTCCTTCACTTGATACCTTAAGTCCTTCACTTGATACCTTAAGTCCTTCACTTGATACCTTAAGTCCTTCACTTGATACCTTAAGTCCTTCATTTGATACCTTAAGTCCTTCACTTGATACCTTAAGTCCTTCACTTAATACCTTAAGTCCTTCACTTGATACCTTAAGTCCTTCACTTGATACCTTAAGTCCTTCATTTGATACCTTAAGTCCTTCACTTGATACCTTAAGTCCTTCATTTGATACCTTAAGTCCTTCACTTGATACCTTAAGTCCTTCACTTAATACCTTAAGTCCTTCACTTGATACCTTAAGTCCTTCAGACCTTTGAAATAGAATGACTGCCATCCTCTTTGAAAATGAAAAAAATAAATTGATGCAGTGACCTCCGAATAATTGCTGAATTTGATATGTGAGAAGAAAAAAGTCCCAAAGAAAAATGGAAATTAAATTAGACTAGCAAGCTTGCATGCAGTTTGATAATTTTGTCAACCTATTGCCAATAACTGACAATATTGCATTGAGAACTGCAGTTTGACATTCGCAGCTGTCTGTAATAATGATCTGCAAAGTTATCATCTATATGAAGCAAGATTACAATGTTATCTCATTTGACATGTTAAATCATAAGGGAAAACTGCACAGCAACAGACATTGCAGTATAGAAATGGGCCCCCAAACTGCAGTCCTGTAAACCAACAAAATGCATCATAGTCTTGCTTTCACTCACCAACATGATAACTCCACAATTTTAAACTATTTCCGTTGTTCTCTGATCAATTGTTGCACATGTATTGGTACTGCTTGCAATAAAATTTCCCTGGATTAACAAGCTAAACTGTGATGGTTCAGTACTTAAAATGGAGCTTGTTTCAAAATGAGGCTGCCATAGTAGTTCTGTCTATTAATACTTCAAATATATTGTGTGCTTATTTGGAAGTCTGTAAACCAGTCTCCAGACTGTAAACAAGGGAAATAACCACCATTAAGATCTCCAAACTGAATTAGGTCTCTGTGATGGAAAACCACATTTCATCTTGTGTGATTTAATTATTTGACTTCTTTTTCACAAAGAAAAATTTATGAAGCTTAATTCTTTATACAATGCTGGCAGAACGGGGTAGCCTAGGACTTTCTCTCAATGAAAACAAAAATTATATACATATTAAAGATTTTTTTTAACTTGGAAAAAGTACAGCCTGGTGTCAGGATAATATGACTGGGTGGGACATGATGCCACATGTCTGCTGCAAGATGCCCCATTGCTAGACATTACTATAATATGACTCAAATTATTAATGCTGTATTTAAAAGAAAAACCACACCATCACAACTAAAAAAGCCAACTTTAGTTGAGGGGACAGATCTCTCCATTACAGACCAGCTGAAAAAATTTTCATTGCATATTCCTTCACAATATGACTCTAAATTTCAATTTTAAGTACATGTATACCAAACCGAGATTTATTTCTTTAAATGAATGACTGAGTGCGACCAAGTTGAAAGGTAGCTGGGCTGTGTCCTGTTGAACCTACATTTGCATATTTTTACTTTGGAATCCAGCATAAATTCAGTTCCTTTGTTTCTTGTAGTGTGCTTTTTTATTATTCAGCCTTAGAAAAGCTAAATGAGTATATAATAAAAGGTTACTACATTCGTATGGGAAAATATGAACTTGTTTTTTGCTGAGTAAAACTGCTCTCCATAATGCCATGCAGTATTGCTCAGTAAAACTTCTTCATATTTTCCCATACAAAGCAGTAACCTATAAAATTCAATTAATTGAAGAAAACATTGCATGTATATCCTCTTAGAGATCCAAGATTTGGTGGGATTGGTTCAACATTATGGTTTTCACTATCATAGTTTGAACTTACATTGATGCATATTATTTTTAAGCAGAGAATTGTGCATTGGTACATACATACACATGTGTATAACAATATTGGCAACTGCATTGTTTAAAAGAATGTATACCCAACAACTGATCTGATTGTATGCATACAATTATAGTAATCCCAATGAAATGTGCTAAAAGTAGCATCATTTCTGGAATTTCTCTGCCACATTCCATTTGAATAAAAACTACTTAATTTCTTTGTAATATACTTACATCTTGCTAAAATATTAAATAAAGCTCTTGAAGCTTTGTAGTAATAAAGGAATCGGTGAAATAATTGTAAAATTTCAGCAGGCATGCCGTGATCATTCTATATTAAAATTTGTGTCATAACAAAGCGTGATTTCACTGTCAGATAGAGCCTCTGGCCTTTTGGGTCACTTTTATATATAAAGGGAAGCAACTTAAATTGAGATAGTTTGACCTAATAATAATTATCTTCTTTGTATAGAGTACTGACAGTATTACTTGAAACAATAGTAGATAATCTTTTAGCTGCTTGTTTATTAGAGCTCCAGTTAATAATGCTCAAACTCAGACAGCTGCTTATTTTAAGCCATGAAACATGAATTATTTAATATTTGTTAGTTTGTCTATTTACTGTAAAGACAGTAATGAAAGACAGCATACATTCAGTAGATCACTTATTCACAAAAATTATCACATTGTCAAAACAATTTGCTTACAAATTCAGTAACTCTTCATATCATAATCCACATCCATATTTCTATTTTTCAGAAGTGTGGAAACCTTTGGAGTGCCTGTAAAGGAGGACTCAAACTCTGAGGATGAATGCAAAATGCCCCTCATTTATGTTCATGGTGATCAGAATCCAAAAGCTTAGATATGATAGATGGTTTGTATTCAACACACACACATCCTTAATAGGTGCAGCTGTTGTCACATTTTATGAAGTATAATCAAGGCAGAGAGACATACATCAATTTTCTGACAGTATTGTTATCTGTCCTATTTTGTGTTTGTTTCAAGGTTTTGCATTGAATTCTGTATACATTTTTAGTCTAAACAAATTGGTTTGAAACACTGAGCCCATTCATCATCAGGAGTAAAAGAAAGTACATCACAGCAACATTTATCATGCTTCAGTGGTAAAGCAAGTTTTTGCACTGATCTCTGCTCCCTTGGCACATTTTCATGGATAACTATTATTTTTAAGAACCCGTGTTCACATTAAGCACAACTAGACCACAGTGACTTATGTTTAATGATACTTTGGGCTTTTTGGATCATGCAGAGCTGGCAATGCATTGCATTCCATAGAATCATGATGTGTAAGTAATTATTTATTTTTGAGGATTCAAGGATTAGGGAAGTTTTACTGTCTCAGGTTGAGTTTTACCAGCATTTTATTTTAGTATCCATTAAAATTAAAATTTATGACAGAAAAAAGCACCATCATCCAGACATTTTCATTTTACTAGTAGTAATAAACAACCTGTCACTATTGCCTTGCTTGTCTCTTCAGGGATGATAGTCCCCTTGTCCATATTAATAATCCCACACTCCCATTTGGTACCACATTCTAGAATTCTGCAACAGGGAGAACATGTAATCAGTCTGATTAACACATCATAGTTTCATGTGGGATATACATCTTTTCCTTTGATGCCTGTAGTATTAACATGTCCGAAATTGGCAAATTGTCTTTTATTAGGTGTCCAATTACATTTTTCTGGCAAATTATTTTATTTTCCATTTTAATTTAGTGATTATCCTCTCAGTCCTTGCAAAGTAATTTCATGATAATGGTTCTCTTGAAAGTTTACTGGGACTTTATTGCACCATGTATGTTAATGATACTCTTGTCTGTTTTTTCTCCTTTCACTTACCCATTGTTAGGGTAAGCATCTTCTGCTGTGTTGTAGTTCCTGAAATTTAGTTTAGTATTTGCTTTGGCAGTACTATAATATATTTTTGTCTTCCTTGTGTCAAGTATCACCACATGTTTGTAGTTCTGGAATTTAATTTGCATTTCTTCATCAACTGTGCAATTGAATAATCAGTATATTTTTGAATAATTACTAGCTTTGGCAGTATGACTTTAAATTGTTGCATTGAGTAAATGTATTGCACTGCTTCAGGTAAGTATGTGTTCAGGCAGTACAGGTTTAATTGTTTCATTAAATAACTTTACTGCACTGTTTCATCAGTACATTGTTTGCAGTCAGATATCTGCATAATATTTTCTCTTTTGGAGAGTACTGGCTTCGGAAGTACATATTTATCCTTCAAGTAATGTTACAAACTATGGGGAAATGTGGGCACATGTAGACCTCATAGGATACACATTCAACATGTGTACCTTGTACAAAAAATGCATACAAATTGATCGTTGTCCTAATTCTTTTGTTTATCATCTTACAATGTATAATAACTGGCCAAAAGTTGGTACACTTATAAAGGGAGGAAGAAATTCCCCTCAAGGATGACTCCTCTACCCAATGGGTTTGCAGACCTGCCAGCTCTTAAGATTTTGCCATAAGTCTTATGAAAATTACACTTAAAATATGGATTTATGGCATACAAGCAAAAACTACAGAAAAATTATCTTTGCTGAAAAATCCAGATAATTGGTTCACCCGTGTTTGATATTGATCCGGGTTTCATATTAGAATTAGAAAAATTAGTTAGGGAATGAGAATAAGTTTACAGCAGCATCCCAGATGCTTTAAAGTGCACCTATTTGTTCATGCAAAGCACCTGCATGATCAGACTGTTGATTATAGAATTTTTTTAAAATGGCATCCAGAAAGCGATGCATGTTTAAGACGAAATGGAAAATAAGCTTCTAAAAAAGTGTTAATAATCAACACAGAAGAATAAAAAGGAGTATTCAGATTCTTGTGAATAAAAGCTGGAAAGGACACAATTACGTTTATTTGACATTATGTGCCAATTTGAGTATCTCTCATGGCGGGAGATATGATTGCCGTCGTCCTGTGAAATGGAAAAACAATTAACAAGAATTATGTCAAGTTGAGAGATAGCAGCAAGCCATTGAGTTGCATAGGGTTTGGAATTAAAGTTTGTGCAGCTGTACTAGTGGTAAATAAAGTCTACGCATACTTTACAAACTTTTCAGTTGAACATGATGTTTATCGTTGCTGCGTTGAACTTTTATTTACCTTTTCCAGCTTTACAATAGCAGTTATTGATATTTTGTTACACCTTACTGAAAACTGGTCAATCTTATGGAGAAAAATCAACTGCCTTACTGAGACAGACTCATCAGGGTTGGCAGGTCTGGGTTTGCTTCATCTCACCTTTCAGCTCAGATGGTAGAAGAAGAGATCTGGTCTTCTGACAAGACAGTAAACAGAGTTGACTGGTTTTCTTCCCCTGGATTTGTGTCCCAAACCATTGGGCATTAGGACAAGAAAACCCTGTGAGTTTGGAGAGGCATCACAAGAGGAGATTTCATCACAAGCAGATCTTCTGTTTAACTCCCTCACATGACTGGAAAGGGGCTTTCCCAGAGAATTTCTAAGGGCCAGGAATTCACCAGGTAACATAAGGGGTGATCTGTACCCCAACCCCATATCCTGAGATTACTGGATTCAGTGTCCAGCTACAGGTTATATTCACCTGCTTGGCCTCTTAAGTACCCTCCCCCAGTTTGCATGCTGGGGCATCACAAGGGGCAATTTCAGTGTGGACCTGGGCTTGCCTTCCATTTAAGACGCTGGAGGCGATGGAACTTAAGGTTCATATCCTTATCACCATAGGATCACATGCTGATCTATCTTCATAAGGAGGAATCTCCATCTCCAGCCATGCTGCATTACTTAAGAGGAGAAAGTGGGGGGGGGACTGATCCCCCTTTCCAAAGTAAGGGATTTGAACCCTCTCCTAAAATGTATACCTCTTCCCATGATTTGCATGGATTCCCAGTTAGCACTCTTTTCAGAGGTTTGGTCAGTAATAATGAAAGATATGTGGGTCTTTTTAATAATAAAGGAAGAATACTGGCTTCATTTCTGGGATCATTCTGCTCTTGTATGGACACCATTTCATTTTTGCCAGTCAAAACTGGTTCAGTAAGGAGAAGAGGTGCAACTCTTTCTATGCAGATCATCTGTAGAAGGCCATAGTGGAGAGGGTGACAAAAGAACAATCTCTGGCTTTCTACTCCTGGATTTTCCTGGTCTCTAAACAAAGGTGGAATGTTTCAGTTTGTCATAGATCTTTCCACCTTAAACAAGTTTCTTCAGGAGAAACCAATCAAGATGGAGACTTCAGTTTCAGTCAATAATACCAAAAGGGCTGGTTACTGGTCCATTTCCATTGACTTTCAAGCTGCATACATTCACATCCCAATTTTTCATCCATACAGGAATTACCTTTGATTTTTCCTGGACTAGGAGGTTTTCCAATTTAGCGTTTTGCTGTTGGCTAGCATCTTGTTATAGTTACCCCTCCTGAATGGTTGGTCATTTTAACATTTTTTTCTAAGAGATTTTTTATGATGTCTTGTTGGTCTTGGAGCCCCAGATGACTGAGTGGTTCAAGGTACCCAACTTTACAGATTACTCATACATCTCACCTCTGTCCACATGAGTTTAAGTATCTTCTTGACCAACATGAGTATGTGAGAAAGCATGCCTCCTGTTGGTCATTGGTTCTACTGATAATCTTCCATGGTTCTTCTTTCGCCATATATATTGGCCACCATGTATAGCCTATCACATGCTGAGAGATATTGTTAAACCCCACAAAACCAGACCAGACCATCCAGTTGGTCTAAAATTTATGAAAATAGTGCTGATCTGATGTCCAATGTGGCTTCCATGGCAGCAATTTTGAAATTCTGTTATTGCTACTCCTGAGTGGAAATCGTACTGATTTGAAATTTTCACCAATAAACTTCTTCTGATGTCTAACTGGTCCAAGATGAAAAAATGGTACTGTTTGGACATTAGATGTTGCCATAATAGTGGCCAGCTTGAAAATCATATCAGCATCATTTTTTCGTCAAAAGACATTTTGTGATATCTAGTTGGACACAAACCTAAATGGACCAAATCTGAGGTGCAATGTGGCCATCATGGCTGCCGCAGTGAAGCACTTTAAATTCATGGGGTTCCGGTTTTCATGAATTCATGAGTAAGCCAGACCATGAATTTAAAGCTTTAACAAAATATCAACAAAGCTGACATCGCCCCTAATCATATGCAATGGAAAAGTATCATGTTTCTTTGCTTTAATACCATGGCTATGTATGTGTCCATGTTTATTTCCCAAAGCACATAGTATTCCTATTTATGAATATGTATTTGCACAACTAACTGGAAAAAAAATCAGCAGATATGTAGATTAGTCCCATGTTCTCAAAGCCCATTTCAGTCAGGTCTCTATGAAGTGCTACATTGTCATGTGTGCAGATAAGCCACTTGGTTTGAACTGGTTTAAGGGTAGATATTTTCAGAACATTCAAGACCCTGTTGTTGTTGTTTTGAGGTTTTATACCAATGTTTAATGCAAGATAGCTATATATCGTGGCCAGTTGGAGGAGGAACCCAGTATGAACCAGTAACGCACAGGAACTTTTCTCACATACCAACATTGGGTGAGACTCAAAGACTCAAACCCACATGGACAGAGGTGAGATGGCAGTGATTGCCAAGTGCTTTAAACCACTTGGCCACCCAAGGCCCCCAAGCCAAGACCTCAGTGGAATGTACAACTCTACTGTCCTCTGATCGATTACCAGTGTTGAATACCATTCATATTTTGTAATATTATCTTTGGCACCAGTCGTTATAATATATGCATTAATACAGCTGCCTTTCACTCAGATATATGGGGATAAATGTTGTACCACAAGGTCAAGGTCATCCAGCAACTAGGGGTTCCTACATTGCAATTTTGACAGGCTTGTCAGTCTTTGGTTTTGTTCATGTGCCTAATTCCCAATTGTTGAGAACTTTATGCTTTCAGTTAATAAACACCTGATGGCCTAATGTCTTAAGATTAGTAGTATTAAAGATTAGTTCAGACACGTAAAAAAAGAAGTCAGCATTTCATTTCTGATCCCTACATTTATGCCTGTTGTTAACAGTGACTAACTTAATTCCTCAATTTAATTACCGGTACTGCAGTACAGATTCAACGTGTTTGATAGCACTTGCATGAAAATCAATGTTGATAAAGTTAAACCAACTTACACATTTTTTTTTTTTTAAATGATAGATCCATGAATTAGTACCAATGAAAATAAAGTGTTGTACATTGTCTTGAAAATCTTGTTATTGCTTATCCTCCTTAATTGAAAATCATATGTACATGGAGTTTTCACCATAAACCCCTTATCATATTTAGTTGTTCTAAATTAAAATGGTGCTGCTCTGATCTGCAGTATGGTCACTTTGGTAGCCATTTTGATAATGTTGCTATTATTGCTTCAAAAGAGGGACCATTTCCATTGATTCCATACAATAACATTAGTTCTGTGTCACATGCTCGAAACACTAAAATTCTTGTAGTTGTGTTAAGGAAGAATCTTAGGAATTTGGAGGTCATAGGTTAAGGTTAGTATGATTGAAAGAAGAAAAATGCTTTGGCATAGAACTGTCAGTTACCTACATAAACACAGGGTAAGCATATAATGTGTTGTTTATGGTATTATTAACAAATACTATTATTCTATTAAAGAGAGGTAAGTCATGCTTACTATAATAGTTATTTCCACAAAAGTTCTCTCTCTTTAACATTGTCCTATTTGTATCTGTTATTTCTAACTTAGTAAGTGGGAGGTGGTGCAGGTTGATCAGAAGCATAACCCTTTACCTCATGCAAGCGCCTTTGGACGCCTCTACTCCGTTCTCATGGAAGCGCCTTTGGACGCCTCTACCTGATTCACATGTAAGCGCCTTTTGACACGTCTACACCATTCTCATGGAAGCGCCTTTCGAGGCCTGCTGTAAACATCAGCCATTTTGAGCAGGTTTTCGTAGCGCCACCTTCGGAGAAAACCCCCTATTACATACTACATTCATTGGTGTGAATGACAATTACATCGGATCACGTGGTTGCTGTTTATTCTCTGGTCGAAATCTGCTATTTAAAGTAACTGGGTCTTATTCTCCATGCTCCAAATGGAGATCACGGATTTCGTTCAGTATTTACTCGAGCTTTCACGATTAAAATCACAACTATGAACACTTCAATAACTTAGGTAAAGGCTCTTATATTGATGTAGGCAACAATTTTTATAAATTATCAAATTCATATGATTTAGTGATGTAGATGCAGACAAAGAACCTGTAAATTTCGAGTATGAGAAATCACAGCTATGGTTGGTCACGCGGCTTCACTGACTTGACGGTGAACAAGTTCTCTCAAGATTTTAAACACATAAAAAAATTCTTCCATGACAAATAATTATACAGCTATAACAATCGGATTTTACTCTTAAACCTTTCCATACATAATATATGTGTACCAAAAATGTAAAATGGTTAAAATTGCTGTTAAATGTAACATACACTACACTGCTTAACAGTTAACACGCAGGCCTATGTGTATGG
Source organism: Megalonaias nervosa (assembly GCA_016617855.1). Lineage (NCBI taxonomy): Eukaryota > Metazoa > Mollusca > Bivalvia > Unionida > Unionidae > Megalonaias > Megalonaias nervosa. The sequence continues at coordinate 28,339 of JAECUM010037074.1, forward strand.
AGTCGAATACGTAACAGGTGTTCTATTTATAGCGCACTGCACTGGGTAACTTTGCTACATGTATATCGAAGGGCTAAAAAGCCATACACTCTATGAGGTAAAGGGTTAATGGATGAATAAAATATGTTTAAATGTGGTAATGGACCTATTTTTAATATGTAGATAAAAATCTTTTATCATATTTATCAACAATTGTTCTAACATATGCCCTCAAACTACAAGCATTCCCTATCTGATTACTGTCTCCAATCAATTCACAAAATGTGGGGGATAAAAGTATCCATATTTCTGGCCATTTGTCCCTTTTTATGTCCTTTTGTCCATCCATTCATCTTTCTTTTCTTTCTACTCTGCAACTTTAAAGCTATTTGAGATAAAATGGTGCATCTTGTTATCCTCATATATCATTATTAGAAGGTGTGTCATGTAGGTCATTGGGGGAGGGGGATCCAAATTTCAAGGTGAAGATTGCAGTTCATTATTTTAAGTTTTTTTGGCATATTTTCCTTTCTGCTCTACAAACTGCTGGCCATTTTGGATTAAGGGATAAACCTTGGCATATTTATACATCATTAAATGATTTTACATGAACCACATTGGGGGTCCTGTCTTCAAAGTCAAGGTCATTATGCAGAAGTTTCCCCAACTACTTTCCATTCCACTCCGTCACTGTTTTTGAGATTGATGGATTAAACTTGGTTATCTTTGACAATCATCTTTTGTGAGGAGTGCCATCTACCATACTGGTCCTGTTTTCAAGGTCATGATCAAGGTTATGGCTCAGTAATTTAAATTTTCCATTACTCATTCTGTTTTGTTCTATAGTATTAGAGTTGTTTGAGATAAATGGGTAAAATTTGATATATGTTATCTTTAGAAGGCATGTTTCCAATCATGTTAAGGATCATATCTCCAGGGTCAAGTTCATGGCTAAATATTGAAGCTTTCTTCATACTTTCCTTTCCACTCTTTGACTTTAGAACTGTTTGTGGTTTGGGAATGAAAATTATCATTAAGACGTGTCCTATGTACTACATTAAGGATCAGAGTCAGTATTAAAGTTTGCTTTCACACTGTCCTTAATAATTTAAGAGCTGTTGGAAAGTTAAAACTGAAACTTGGCATGCTTGTAAATCATCTTTAGCATTTGTGTCACATTGTTATATTTAATTTTGGAGGGCATGGTCATGGGTCAATATTGTAAGTTTTCCTTAATATTTTCATTTAAATTCTATAACATCATGGCCGTTTGGGATTAAGGAATGCAACTTGCTATATTTATCAAGTACCACATAGGGGTTCTATTTTATCATGGCAAGGTCACAGGCCAATGTTTTAGATTTTAGTAGCACTATCCATTTTGCTATATTACCTATGAGCTGTTGGATCTCTGTATGACTCTTGTAATTTGGCAGATTTTACTTTGTCAAACCACTTGGACTGTAGGTTAAGAGGATGGAAAAGTAATGTGAGACAGTAAAAGTCATATACACACTGTGCAATTCATACATGTATACCAGGTTTCTGAAATCAGTTACAAATGCTCAACATGTCTGACAGGACTGACATATTGACCAATTATAAAATGCCCAAGTTGAACATCAGGAGTTTCTGTAAATAAACTAAATAGTTTGACTTTTTTAATAATTGCTTTAAATGAAACTCATACATGGGTATTGATCTCCTTTTTTGTGCTTAATGTGTACATTGCAACAGGTTTGAAATTGCTATAGGGACCAGAGCCTTTATTAATGATACAGTGTTACCTCTACCAAGGAAAGATATATTTCCCTGCCAAAACCAATTTTAGGAGTAAACCATTTAATTTCATGAGGAAAGAGGGGTCTCCAAGAAACAGTCAAGGTATTTTCAAAGAAACAGAAGAGAAAGATAAAAGAAAGACAAAGGGGTTAGGGGCCTGTACTAAATGGGTAAGAGATCTCTGTTTGTATGAAAACTTGTGTGCAATTTCCAACATTATTTTGACTAGATCAGAAAAATTATCTGCTACTGTAAATGGGAGATTATGTTTGGCTATAAAGTGTTGGCAAACAATTTCTCAGCGTATATATATTTTCTCTCATTTGATGCAGATTCCGCAAAGATGGATTTCAGTGATGGTGTATTTTTTTGTCACGTTGAATATGATTTTATATGCTGTACGTTCTTGCCACTCTAGCAGATTTTAAAATCAGCTTTATGGGAAGGGCAGCATGCATACCAACTATTGATATTCCCGTTTCCATCCATGGAATTTTGTGTGATATTTTTATCAGGTTGCTAAGATTCTAGCATGTTAGCATTGGGAGATAATGATAAAAAAATTGCATTTAACTTATAAGAACAACAAAGTGTAGACATCTCAACAAACTTTAAAGGCCTAAGACAAACCAACCCTGTTTTATGCTGATTGACCTCTTTAGTAATCCAACCATAATCAAATAATCTTTTAATCCTTCCAAAAATATTTCTGATCACACATATAATAATCCATATCAACAAACTTCAAAAACTGAAGTCAACTGACCTTGCTAACAGAATCAAAGAGATGCTGCTTATTTTATGCTACTTGAAATTAAAACTAATATGTCTTGCCCTGCTTAAACAAGTTTACACTCACATGATCACAGACAGTATTAATATAAATATGCAACACTGGAAACAAGGTCTGAAAAAATGGAAAAAATACCATTTTTCAATAGTAATTTTTGGCATACACTGGAGAATTTACTGAGTGACATATACTTGATGACACAAACTAGTATGAATGGGTTTTATCAAACCCAGTTTGTGCTCCCTGATTTTTGTTAAAACAATATGAATTTAACCACTGTTAGGATGTCTGTATATCTTGACAGTATCTTAAGGGAGTTAAATGATTTTCCATACATATTGGGCTGAGAGTCCAAGGCCATGACAAAGACTATTTTGCTACACATGTAACATGGACCATATTACAAAATAATTTTGTTAACAAATTTGGTGTGAGCAAACTTCTTAATTCGAGATGGTTTTATTACTCAGCAGTTACACAAATGAAAGAACAGAAGAAATGGTCTTGTCATTGTTTCCTTGAAATTCGTTTTTGTCAGTTGAGCATCAGTCACTTAAAGGAAGTCTTGTTATAAATTTTGTGCACTTGTAGTAATGAGTTTCTGATAAAGTTGTGCATGTGACTTGTTTGTAACCATCATGAAATTAAAAGCATTGTTTGTCAAAAGTAGTTTGACTTTATTCTTCAACACAATCTGAATATAAATTTAAAAACAAATTGTCTTAGTTCTTAATATGTTTATTGACATTTATTGCCAAAAGTTTAATTATTTCTAACCATCATGAAATTTCAAAACTATTTTTTTTAGTTTTACTTTGTTAACGCATTGACTTATTTTTTTATTGGCATTTTTGGCCATGATGAAATTATCAGTGTTTTGAGTAATTGTAAAATTGGTTTTGTTTGAATTTTGTCTGCCCAATTATTCCATATTCTTTTATTCCTTTCCTCAATATTTCTTTTTTACAGAAAACTCTCAACAAGAAGACAACACATTCAGGAGAAGAGATGGGATGCTGTATAATTAAAGAATTAGAAAAGTGTGACAACAGTAAATATAAATTTTACTGATGCACTGTATATCAGGAACCTACATTTTGCAAAAAATCTTTTAGATATGCTGCTGTAATTATATGGAATGAGCCACCAAATCACTTTAAAGAGCAATCAAATTTTAATTCATTTAGATCTTTAATTCTGTCATGAAATGGTAGAGACAGTAAATGTAAAACCTGTAAATAATACCTACCCACCATCAAAACAGCTACTGTTTCTGTTATTGTTTGTTGTTTATCTGTTCTTGTTTTATGTACTATGAAGTGTGCTACTGTTAGATTCTTTCTAAGCAACGCGTAAGCTGCATTGCAGCATGCTTTTTAGTCCCAATTTGGTGCTTCTGCATTTAAATTTAAATATTTACCAACAAAAAAAATCGTTTTTTAATTTTTTTAATTATCCTAAATTGTTTTTAATTTATCAAGATACTAAATTCACTTGTCATCACTGACTTTTAAAATTCTTTGCTTTCTCCTGTTTCAAGATATGCACTGTGTGTTTTGTCCAATTGTATCTATGTATCATGTTGTGTTTGTATCTCATGCAAATTATGCTTGTTGTAATGCCTCATTTGTAATGTAATGTTGGTAGAAAGTTCATTAGAGGCTATGTTGAATTGTTAAATTAAATCATGACAGTGTTAAATGAGTCTTATCTTAACAACCTGTCTCCTTGTTTCCTATGTACATATTGGAAAGCTTTTGTCTCTAACTGTAGTATTAGGCAGCTATTAAAATGATCAAAATGTCGTTTTCAATCAACAATTAAGATTTGCTAAGAACAAATTAAGAGAACAAACACACCTATGAATGCTCTTTTTCCTAGTTGGCAGTCATTATTTAATGTTTTGTTTCCTGTGGGCTCATCTTTTTCTGACAACAAAGATGCATTAGCTGTCTTCTGGTGTGCTGAACCCTGCCTGTAATGTGTGTTATTTGCTATATGTTTTGCTGTATGTTTATGAAAGACAGAAAAATAGGCTTTTGTGATGTTGACCATAATTTAGCAAAATTAAAACATTTGCCAATAAAATAATTATTCATTACATATGCTATCTCAAAAACAAATTTGAAATATGACAAATTTTGATTATTATTTCTTGAAAACACAATCATGAAATGCAAAGAAGATAATTAGAAATTTTGCCCTTGCTTTACATATAAAATGCTAACCTTTTGACCTATACCTACCATATGATGCTAAAGAAGAAGACCTGTAATTAATAGGGCATTATTAAGAACGTCAAGAAGAAATGATATTTGTGTCTTTGGGGAAGGCTTCTGCTTAAGTTGTATTCCTTCTTTAAATACGTTACCCAATCATAATACCTTAGGAGAACTACTACTACCTCGCAAATCCAGCCCTCCCAGATACTACTTTTACCTAAGGGAGCTAAGAGTTGTCTGCCGACCTAGATGGCGGTTGGGCAGAGTGATATCCCCTTAGGTATATAGATTTTCGGCAAAACCATGAACCTCCCAGTTACTACTTTTGCAGAAGGCATGCTTTCTATGGATGTAACTGCGGCGAGGCTGGGAGGTTGTATGTGTATTATGATTGGGAAAGTATTCTCGAAGAAACATATTTTACTAGGAAAATTGGTTTCGTCTTTAAATACGTTACCTAATAATTATACCTTAGGAGAATAGGTATGAGATGAAGGGAGGTACATCCACTTACTGCAGAGATACCATCTCTGGTCCCCTAAGGTATGTGAGACAGCTTCTAGGTAACCTGACTGGCTAATTCTAGTATCTGGGAGGGCTGGATTTGCAAGTTAGTAGTAGTTCTCCTAAGATATTATGATTAGGTAAGTATTCTTGAAGAAACATATTTTACTAGGAAAAATTGGTATCATAAATAACATTTATTGGGATTATGTTCACTAAATGATAAAAATGTGAAATGTTCACTAAATTATGAAAACTGAAGAAAAATAACTTGGCATTGAACCATTTGCTTCACATATAAAGTCAATCCCTTCTGCCTGTACTTACCATGTGATGCACTAATATATATATATATATATATATATATATATATATATAGTTCATCCATCAAGTCAATGAGGACCACTTTAGTCATCCAGTGTTTTATCGGGAACAAATGGTCTGGGGTGCGTAGGTGGCCGATGAGGCCGATGTGCACCCTGAATGTTCTGTGGCATTGTGGACATGGGATGGTAGCAATGCTGAATGTGGGGTTACTGGCTTGGGATTTCCTGGCTTGCCTCCATTATTCTGCCATGGCTGTCCTGTTGGCCTCGCAAGCTGCAGCATCTATAGTGATGGAAGAGCGCCACACGACCCTGTACTGGGCAGTCTGCTCCCACGTGTCATAGCTAATGCCAAAGTTCTTCAGTGATGTCTTCAGGGTATCCTTGTAACATTTTCTCTGGCCTCCTTTGTTGCGTTTTCCTTGTTCAAGCTTGCCATAAAAGCGTTTTATTTGGAAGCCGGTGGTCTGGTGTGCGAGCTACATGGCCTGCCCATCGCAACTGTGGTTCCCATCCTAGAGTTGTTATCACAAATTTTCAGTCTATGTCAATGGAAATTGAAAAGTGAATTTTTCCCAGGAGTCCATTTTAGGCTATTTGCGCTTTCTTATTTTCATAAATGAATTTCCTCTATGGACAGAGCACACAAAGAAAGACTATGGTAATCTGTAGATGATGCTATTGTAAGTTTCAGGTGGTGATGTATTTACTGTAGAAGCTCTTTGGAACTCCAAGATAAAAAATATTGAGATGTGGTTGGATCAGAATTAACAAGGTTATAAATGAAGCAAAAACAAAATATATGATAATAAACTCATCTAAGAAGCATTCAGTTTCTGAGGAACTTATAAAATTGTCAATAAATGTTCAACTCATTAAAAACATTAAAGAAGAGAAAGTTTTAGATAAAAGTGATTTAAAGTGGAATAACATATTTCCTAATTCAGTAGATTTCTGACAGGTAAAATAACTTTGCTAAATAAAAGTAAGAAATACATACCATTACAATCTAGAACATTGAACTACTATGTCAGCATTGTACCAGTTACTTTCAAATGTGTCTGATATGGATGAATTGTATTATGCCTGATAAAAATCATAGGCCCAATGCTTTCTGGCCAACCTCACCCAGCCATGCAGAATTGAAGAATTTCCAAAATCCAATACAACTTAAATGTAATTTGAATACTTTGGAGCAAGGGGATGGAATTTGTTGCCCATATCAGTTTGATGTAGCACTTCTTTTGGAAGTCTTCAAGAAAAATATCTAAAATATTTAGAGCTTAATTTTAATGATTTCTACATGCCTTAATACTTTTTGTAAATTTCATGTTTCTTGAACTGTTTTTAATTGTTTGTGCTATGACAAACAATATGTAATCTATGTTTCTGTTTAAATATGATTGCTGTGTTCAGAGTGATGTAAAGTCACATCAGTTAATTGTTAATGTGTTAAAAAATGTGACCTCATTTCACTACATGTATTTTTAGTATGATACATGCATAAAATTGTTAGAAAGTAGCTGAGGGTCTTGAGGGAGACTAGGTACATTCCTCTTATAATTAACCTACTGTGATAATTAATAACACTGTATATTACCAAGATACCTTATTTATCAAGCATGCATTTTTATGTGCTTTTGACCACATCTTATGGCCTGAATTCATTATAAAATCATGAAGCTTTTGTTTATTGCTAATAATTGTTGTAAGCAACTTAGAATTGTAGAAATATTTATGGCATTATCAGAGTCAGTGCTTTTGAGAAATTGTGTGGCTAGGGATAGTTACATAGTTTAATACAACAGAGTGAAATCGGCCTTGAGAGACCTGGACTCTTTCTTTCTTCTGAATTTAGTCTTCCAAGATGAGTTGTTATTCATTAGAATTCAGTATATGGACCTTTCTTTAATCCTTTGTGACCACTGTTGCCAAATAGAGTCTGCGTACAGAGTGCATATTATTCTAAATCAAGATGCACAAAAATGTTGATGGAAAAAGTTGAGTTTGGTTACCAGTTTATATCAATTTTTATGGCATGCTGAAAAATGTAGACCAGACTATATGCTTGTCAAAATCCCTGTTATGATTAATCATTCCATCTTTAGATGATTATCAATCATGGACACACATAGCTCACAGTTTCATACTGATTGCATTGTCCCACCTCTTACAGATCATTCGCATGTCCCACCTCTGTCCATATGAGTTGAGTCACAGCTGGATCAGTGTGGGTATGTGAGAAAGTTTGCCAGTAGTTTCCTGTGGGACAATGGTTATTCCTGGGGTCTTTCCAGATTTATTCCTCCACCAGATATACTGCGGCCATATATAGCCGATCATGTGCTGACAATTTACATAAAACCCAACAGAACAAAACCAATCATATTGCATATCTGTTCTGAAAACCCATATAAGGCTAATAATGTCTTAATGAGAGCTCTTATCACACTGCTTTCAATGTAGTGCAATGAGCACTGCCTTGTGTGGTGTTATATGTAATGACAGGTGTGATTTGGGGTGCTAAGTTTTCTTTTTTGTTATTAAGTTAATTGCTTTGGTCAGGTTAATTTTGTAGTTATTGTAGAGGTCTTTCTTCCTTGTTGCTTTTTCAATGTTACTATTACTAAAACCTTCACACCAAGTCGAACATGACGCGGAGAGGTTGTGTTTGTGCTTTGACTGTAAATAAATCTAATGAGTAAGTGTTATAACTAAATTTACAATTAATTAATGGACAGGGTAAGTGTTACCATATAGTTACCTTTACAAATATAATACATTGTGAACTTTAAAAATCATTATGGTTATGATCAATGTATTATTTGTTGACTGTATATAATTTTTTATAACAATTGCATATTATATTTTTACAAGCATGATAAATAAATAAATAAAATCTATGTACAACAAAAAGGGTTAGTTTTTTCTTCAACCCATTTTAATCTGAACCAAGAATACTGGTGCTTCTGTACAGATCTGCTGTGAGAGACTACCTTTCTTAAGAAATAAATTTTGCTGGTAGGAGGACTGGTTTCTCAAAATGGGTCTTACTGTATATGCATTTACCAGAAAGCAGCAATGCAGCAAAACAGAAAATAAAATGCTTGCAGATAATTCCAGAAAATGAAGCATAACCTGTACTGATTTAGCTCAAATAATTGTAAGGCCATGTAGCTTATGGATGGCCACCGTCATGCATCACATGTCATCCATAGTAGTAACTAAAATAGCTGTTACATTATTGTTGAACCATATCCCATAAGCGCTATTATCTTAGTCAAACTAAAATCAACTTGAAAAATAATTTAGAACAAACTTCTAATTTGATAACAAAGTACGTAAGCATTATGGTTCTCATACATTTAGAGTATTTGACCAAGATTTAAGGGTTAAAATATCATGGTATCATTCCATAGTAGATATTGTTTAATTCATCTGTTTATAATATGTATGGAATATTTATACAATTCATAATGTAAATATAATATCAATTTGTCTATGTGTGTTAGCCATTACAATTGTAGCTTGATGGTTTGATCACTGTTTGAGTTAACATGTAAATCCTATCCTAAACATCACTCTTGTAGACTGAAGGCAAATAAAAATTGATCTCATTTCTCTGCATCTCATCCTATGAAGGACATAGACAGGCAATGTTCTGATGGCTTTGAGAATGGGTGGAAATGGGGAGTCTGTCAACTTTTAAGCAGGGTATCTTGATTTTACTACATTATGCACATGCATTTCTGTGTATGCCTAGCTACATCACTTGGAATAGCTAATTGTCAAACGTCTTTTTTAAAGTACCCTTGGGGTATCTTAAGTCTATTTATTATAAGAAAATAATAATAAAATGGGGTTGCTATAAATGAAAGTTTTCTCGCAAGTTTTTGTCATTCGTTTTTATAACTTCTGGGGATTTTTTTGCATTTATTCCATTTGCGACTTTGAAATAGAATGGAATATGATTGGAAATGATATAACTTTGTGAATATCAAAACCAACCATATTAAGATCCCCATGCTGTATACACATGACACTTCTGGAACATCTTTCCTTGATGGAAATTTCAAGATTTACTCACTTTGGGGACAAATATTAGAGTCTGAAATAGGGAGTTTCCTTAACTATCAGAAAAATATTACATTTATGATGCTGTAACAATAGGCCACATCCACTCATGTACTAACAGATTCCAAAAGCTTAAGTGATCATTGTTGGTGTTGTGTGTTTTTGTAATTTATTGTAATTTTCTCAAGTCAATGAACAATTTATGTATATAGTCAAAATGATCGACATCTAATACTTTGCACAAAAAGACATGGGGTCATGAAACACATTTACACTGCCTAGTACATAATTTGGCAATATATCAATTCTTTTTTGTGCCCAAAAATTACATATGATAATGAGCTTGGGTTTTCTATAGTTCTTTGTTGTGTCCCCATACTGCCATAGACCCACGGGTTAACTAGTTGTCCCAGGGGTTAACTAGTTGTGCACCATAAGTGGGGGGGGGGGCAATATTTTCTACAGCATGTAAGGTCTCTGTTTGTGCACTGACACATTATTTGTTGAAAAAAATTGATGTTTTGTTTAGCCCCATGGACCTTGGGTAACGAGATTGCGTGGTTGTGGGGGGAAGGGATGGCTCTTTGAACACAAAATGTGACAGTTTGAATAGTTTCTACTTAGTTTTGATAATGCTCCCCTTTGTAATCATATTCTCAAACTTATTTGGTCCATGGAGTCACATTATGCTGAACTATAAGATGACTAATTCCATAAGATTTTATTTTGTTATGACCCTATGGTCATAAACTAAGTAATAGAAAAGCAAAAGCAAGTTTTATAAAACTTAACAGATAATTTGTTTTACTAACTTAGAAAATGAAAATTTAAGAGGAACTTAACAATATTACGAATTAAATCCAAAATAATTCAAAAAGGTCTATCCAAGGCCAAAGGAATCAAGTGTCCAAATGAATTCCAGACCTTCGAATGCACTAGTCTGCCAAAAGTCTTGATGTATCACAATGGTATTGTCCAGAACTCATTTAAATAAATTCACAATAGTCCCAGAATAATATTTTCATCCAATCAGCACTTTGTAATTCCAATGAATAATCCAAACAACTGTTTCATCTCAAGTTATATCTAAGCACAACATTGAAAACATCTGCAGACTGATGTTAAAACAAGAACATGAGAAATAAGAATTAAATAATTGTTCAGCTCTGCCTACTTATTATGTACACCCATATAGCCCTAAAACACAACTTTTTTACCACTCATTACATGACATTTCACTATACCCCACATCATAAAATAACCCAACTGACCAACACAGTCAATGAGAAATTACTCTAAACTTGTCAACAGGTTCAATATATTGGTTGAACCTAACGTGTAGGCACCTATTTATAGCTCAGTATCTTTAAAATAGAAGCTACACCCATGGACAAAACATTAACTATGTAGTATCTTACTTTTAGATGATCACTACAACTTGGTCATGAACAAAATTACACACAATGTAGATACAATAACATACCAAATGTTGCACAAAATATAGATTATACATAACAATGCCTGTAAGAAATCTTTGCCAATGAGTTTTAGCTATTACCATATCGATCACTACATCACTCTAGTTGTGAGAGTTCTACAATTTACATTGCGTACCATTTCTGCTTAAGTATACGGATGCCACTCTTTGTATTGCACTTGCATATCACAATTTGTGGCCGTATATGGACTGGCATCAAACTGTTGACACAGGTCTACAAATTTCCGAACAAGACTTTCGTTCGTTATACCCGATTTATTTCTTTTCACTGGAACACCTGTACATGTAGGTGCGGCTGTTGGTGGTTATCGATGTTGTGCTGTGATACTTTCTGACAAGACTATGTGGTAGGAAGGTGCTGGTGGCCGAATGAGGATCCTCAATGCACCTGTGGAAAATACATAATTGAATGTGCTACAGTGTTAAATTATAATGTCCTATCACGAAGAGAAGGTTAGTCTTAGTGAAATTCAGCTCAGAAAAGTATAAAAAAATATGCATTTAATAATTATTGTGGGGGCAAACTGAAACTTTCTTCAGCAAAATTAACCTCATATGTCCCCGTGTAGTTGACCCAACCACAACTCGCTCAGTCTAATGTGGCTAAACAATAACACATTGGTGACATTAAAATTATCGAGGTCAAAGGTGACACAAATGCAAAATATCCGCGGAACATTTCCATTCCTTAACACCGATTTTAGCATTGTTAACAGCAGTGGCTCCAGCAGTTGCATGAGCGACTGCATAAAGAGCTCAAAAAGGTGGTTGGTGGTTACATAGCGCATCGTGAACCTGTTAGGTCTATAAAACTAGGAAAAGGCCTTCGATTACCAGGATAAGTCGCCTAATATCACCTAGAAGATGGCTTCGATTACCAGATACAACACGCAGGCCACGCGTCCACTGTCCAATCTTGATTTACTCGCGATGATGAAATCAGTCGAGCAGTTTTGTAATGTCTTTATGAGCAATGAACTTGCATCGATTGCGCCACGCACACGTGAAACTGGTATTGTTAACCTGGATTTGACAACAGGACCTGATACTCACTGGGTTGCATTATGTGGTTTCACCGTAACATCATTTGTATTATGATTTGTATGGACTTTCACCACCAGTTGAAGTTGTTAGTTATTTAACGAAGAACGGTGTAGCTAGAGGACAACCACTGTTTTATTCGACTAAACCAGTACAAACGTAGTGGGATGGGGGCCATCTTGTTGTTAAAGCAATGCGTGCACTTGAGAGTTCACCAACACAGTAAGCACTTATTGGTTTTTATTATGATGTATATTATACAAAATGCCAGTTAACATTTACGGACGTTACTCAGCCCGCCGACATGGTGCTGATGTAGATCTGAGCAGGTTTGCCACCAAAGCGGATTTAAGTTTGCTAGTCGTGTTGTTGTTGGTTTTGACCCAGGTGAGCTTGTTATTTTTTGCAGATCAGACTCGTAAACTTAGAAGTCTAATGTTGACATTCAAGATATTGTCAAGTTGAATGGCGCTGTCGGAAAGAACCTGAGGTCAAAGACTATGTCAACCAATATTGTATCAAGACAATGCATAATTAATGAAATCGCAGATGTGCCACCACCATCATGTGTAGTACCTTCATGGTACCAAATTCATGGAATATTAAACAAAGAAGGGAAAAAATTAATTGACGTGGTAATCGTAGCAAATGGCCGACTTATTTCAGGTCTTTTTAATGAAAGTCTTTTTGATCAAGGTGCGCTAATCTGGATCAAACTTGTTTATCACAACTGGAAGTAAAGGTACGTGGGGCCGAAAGGGAATGTTGGTAATTGATAAGCGGATCTTTGTTTTCGTTCCAGTAATATCACAAATTAACAGGCGGAGCAATATTGCTATGGAATTTTACACATTTACCTTAACAACATCGTTAGTCACCAGAGATGAAATTCGGTTCGAAGAACTCAATATTTATCCTGATGGGTACTCAACCGTCTTTGATGTTTGTGTTTAAGATTAGTTATCATTATATATGTAATGGATTCTGGACGCGGTAATGAAGTTGTGGAATCTACCGACGGGGTGTTAGACCAGTTGGCAGCGGATTCTAACGTCAATAACAAAAAATTTCGTTCCACTTCTCGATGAATATCTGCTTCAAAGTGGTGTTACCAAATCCTCGTATGAACCGGCATATAACTGTGTTAAGGGACAAAAACATAAATTGGCCGTTGGAATCACCATGATGTACCACAACCAACTCGATGTCAGCTTGAAACCATCGCACAAGTGTCAAAACACTCAGGGATTGTTTCTATAACGGCGAAGTGGTATTCACCATGGTATCCACCCAGTTATCCTCACCAGCGAATATTTTACACCAACATAGATTCAAGTTAGACAAAAATGATCTTAATTGTTATTCAACAAGGACGCACTTGTTCGGCCAACAGTTAATATGCAAAGACGATAGTTAGATGCAAAATGGTGCAGGTGTATTCGGTGAAAAGGGTAGTACCCCCCCCCCCAACGCTAAATCGCCGGAGATTTAAATATTTCCCAGGAAGATACTTTTTATGATGTTATGACAATTGTAATGCTTAAAGGATAATAGACTAGAATTACGAGTGCGTATTGCATCTGGGTGTAATGAGTCTAGACAGGGTCTGCCTGTCGTGCAATTATGTTACGCAATTGTATTATTAACAGAAGAACTATGATGGACTCTCAATGTTAATGACGTAAAAAATACTTGATGCAGAGCAACAGCGAGATGAAATCACCAAGAGAACCGCGCTGATCACGAAATACAAATGCACGCGCTTGCTTGTAGACGCTATTTGTCATTTTGCTGCGGCAACAACTGTTGGTCTTGGTATGACTTGAATTGCAACCATGACAACCATCATAGGTGCACTAATCGGAATTATTGTTGGGGCTATGCCGATAGAAACTGGTGTCTCTGTTGGTGGTAGCAAGTTAATTTCGATACGATTGCATTCATAAAATCGTGTCTATTCAGAACTGCTTGCAATGTAAACAAGTAGTCTCCACACGATTAGTAAACTGTATTCGATGGCACTTGAGGATACAATAATTACGGAAGCCTAATTCGAGACAGTTTTTGGCGGAGACGGAAAATAACTTACAACTCTGAGCACAAATAAGAACCCGTGCGATTGCGGATATACAGACAATAAAAGTAGAGTAAAAAAAATTGTCATACTCGGTTTTTGCCAGTTACTACTTTGCGTCACTGCATGACTCTTGCTTGGGCCACTTCGGTTTCATGGATTATTAATGCTAATAACCTACGAGTTACACAAAGTGTAGTTTGCATGTTTAATATGAAAAAGTCATGGGGGATAGTGGCAGTGATCTAGAAAAGTAATTAAAATCCAAAACTACTATTATGACATTACTCATGTCATGTTGCACTGGTCGACAATATTTTAGAACTCGTCTGCATCAGATATAAAATGTGCTATTTATTATGGATTTTGATGTGCTGAATTCAAATATGACTATTAAAGGAACTGATTGGCTACTGTTTCCAAAATATTGAAGTTTGTACATTTTACGTTGGTGTATATTGGCTACTGTTTCCATGATACTGAAGATTTTACATTTTACGTCGGTGTATATTGTGTAGATAGTAGAGTTTTAATAATAAATTGTAAACCTGGGTCTTTTCATGTGTTTATGGTTGCTTTACACGATAATATTTCACCTGTCCTGTATATGTAACACTTTAAAAAGACAGTAAAAGGGTTAAAAAATTAAAATTTATTATGAAACAAAAGGCAAAAAATATTATGTATATATAAGAACATAGTTTAGTCTTTATTCAGTGTCTACTCGGCGCTTCTTGGCTTGTCCCTTGTATTCATTAAATGGAGCATCTCTTGTCACTGTCCAGCAATAGTCTGCAATCACTGATGGGCTCCATTTGCCCTGATAGCGTTTATCCATTGTTGCAATGTACTGGTGAAATCGCTCGCCGTGCTCGTCGCTCACTGCTCCACGGTTCGGAGGGGAAAAAATCATGAGTGCAAAAAATGTATCTTTAGTGACATGTTGCAGCCAAGGCTTTTGTATGACTTGAGGAGGTTTTCCACCAACTCCCTGTAGTTGTTTGCTTGTTGTTTCCAAGAAATTGTTTGGCCACTAACTGGAAGGCTTTCAATGCCGCCTTTTCCTTGCTATGCAGTGCACGGTCAAATATCTCGAAATTCACAAATCTGAGGACCAACAAAGACACTTTCTTTACCTTAGCTTCACCTAACCTTGGAAATTTTCCACGGAGGTACTTGAAAGCTGCTTGTCTTTTGTCCATAGCCTTGACAAAGTTTTTCATCGGACCCAGCTTGGTGTGCAAGGGTGGTAATAAAATCTTCCTTGATTCAACAAGTGGTGGATGCTGCACACTTTTCCTCCCAGGCTCCAATGACTTTCAGTTGCCAGTCTCTCTTGATGTAGTGTAAATCTCTTGTATGACTATCCCATTCGCAGAGAAAACATCAGTAATTTATGTATCCAGTCTGCAGACCAAGCAAGAGAGCAAGAACCTTCAATCGCCACAAAGCTGCCACTGATGTTGGTCATAGTGTATGCACCTCAAAAGTTGTTTCCTGTTTTCATAGGTTTCTTTCATATGGACTGCATGACCAACTGGAATTGATGGCAAAACATTGTCATTATGCAGCAAAACAGATTTAAGACTCATCTTCGATGAATCAATGAACAGTCTCCACTCATCTGGATCATGAATGATGTTGAGGGCTACGATCGATATTGTTGCAGGCTACAAGATCAACTTCCATGAAGAAGAATGGAACAAGATACTTTTGACGGTTATGGAACATGGAACCCTAACATCACCTGCCAGGTGATTCCACTGCTGTAGTCTGGAGCCCAACAGTTCTGCCTTACTCTTGGATAGTTCCAAATCCCTGACAAGATCATTCAGTTCACCATGTGTTATGAGGTGTGGTTCAGAGGAGGAGGATGGGAGAAAGTATGGGTCATGTAACATCGATGGTTCAGGACTAGAAGTTTCATCCTCTTCCTTTTCCTCGTCTGACACAAGTGAGAATGATTCTGGTGCATCAGGAACCGGCAGTCCTTCTCCGTGGGATACTAGGCGTATAGCTTATGGAATGTTTGGATAATGCACAGTCCACGTTTTCTTCTTTGACACACCTTTCCCACCTGGAGACACCATGCAAAAGTAGCAATTGCTGATATGATCTATTGGCTGTCTCCAAATCATTCGAACTGCAAAAGGCGTAGATTTCCTTTTCTTGTTCAACCACTGGCGAAGATTTGTTGCACAAGTGTTGCAGCATACCTGTGGGGCCCACCTCTTGTCCTGATCTCCAATTTTGCAGCCAAAATAAAGGTGATAGGCTTTCTTAATCATAATGGTTATACTGCGCTTTTGTGATGCAAACGGCACTTCACCACAAACATGGAAGTCATCTGTATTGTTCACACAAGTACGAGACATCTCTGCTCACTTTGGCTAAACAGAAATGTGTCCCTTTGCATGATCAAACACTGACAAACAAGAGAGCATGACACTGTATGATTTCTAGAGCTGATATAGCTCAATTTGTTCAGCAGAGTGATGTCAGCTTAGTTATGATTACATCATTGATGACTGCTAGGAATAACATGATGCAATTCATATCATGTATGACGCAATGCCAGCTTCAGATTGCATCATTCATTGTTTTACCTAAAAAGCAAGTATTGTCCAAACCCAGTCATAGATTTATTCATAGATCCAGTCAAAGATTTTAGTCATTTCTGGTTTAAGTTATGATCCTGTCCCTTTATAACTCACTTATCCTCCGCCATTCCCAAGTCAAGGGTCGTATATACTGACCCAGTATCGTCTCTTTAAAACTAGAGCCAATCAACAATTTTAAGCATCATTTTCGTTCTCAGTGACCCACAATTAGTAAGCATTTTGGCTGTCGACCAGTGTTGTTGCTCCAACAGGTTTTGATGTATAAACACAAATATGCTACACGAAAAAAGGAAAGGAAAAGCTTGAAGAAATTTATGAGTGAAAGCCATTTTCACCAGAATAATGTAAACCATGACTGATTTAGCAACAAAGAAGAATGTTCAGCATAAATCATTTCGTTTTAAAAAAAAAAATCGGGATTCCAATTGTTATGAATTAACTGTGTGTTCTGTCATGTCTGTGAACGGTCACATGATATTGATCTGGAATTCTTTGTACATCAGTAAATTCTGGGGCCTACTTTCGGTTTCCAATTGGTTTCCAGTACTTTTCTGTCAAACTTTGAAGTAGTTTGTGTGCCTTTTTTTCTGGTGAATAAAATAGTGATCACGAACACCAATCCTAGTAATAAAAAATTTTGTCACATTTTCTGCCATATTTGTATACATTATGATCTATTAGGGACTTGTGTGGTCGGTTTCTCATCTTGGCTACTTCACTAATGTATGACCAAACTTTTTGAAGCAATGCAACCAATTTTTGTTAATCTGAGCCTTTCTAAAACTCCTATCGAATTCGACATATACAAACATTGTTTCTCAAATTGCTTGTCCCATCGTATCCTGTGTGGGTATATAGACAGTGTCTCCTAGGAATGGATTTGTATTTGATTGGTCCGGATCAATCTTACTTCAAGTTCATCTTTTTTCTTGATTATTTATCCTTTCAACAGACAAAATTGACCAAAAATGCCTCACACCGATTATCATGTCTTTCTGATTTATTTATCTAGGGCAAAATAAGCTTTGACGATTATTAATGTTTGTAGTATCACTTTAATCTCTTTGGGATTTCAGTTACACAATTTCTTAATTAAATGTGAATATAATCATAAGTTCTTAATTTCATATAGAAAGTACAGGCACTTACCCCTCAATTCAATGCAATGATTTGTTTACTGTCATTTTAGCAACAATGATATATGACAAAGTATATATATATATATATATATATATATATATATATATATATATATATATATTCTTGAAATGCAGATATTTATTTAATAATGAACTGTCGTCAATGTCTTTGATTCATTTTAAAACTGGTGGCGTGTATTGTGTGTTGTTTTTCTCTTTGTTTTCCTTTAAATCCAATAGCTTGAAGAGTAAATATTATTTGTTTTTTATGTTCTCAAACAAAATGAATGTTGAGGTCATGCGCTACTGAATAAAGTTTAGAAATACATTTCGTTTGATAGTCAGTACACCTGCTGGAATGTAAAATATAAAAAATATAAACCAGATTGAGCTTTTCATACACATTGATTTGACATTTGTCAGTTTATACACTTATATGTTGATTAATAATATTGATGACAGGATTTTAGAACCTATGTGGTTGTACTACTTTCGGACGACATTCATAAACCTGTAATTTAATTGCAATAATGCAACACCTGTCACTGTTGCATTATTATCTTTTCTTGGACACAAGTCTCCAATTCCAAGCTCATAATTTTAACCTCCCATTAATTGTAAAGTTCTAGAACACATCAAACAGAAAGAACACATATCCATACGGATTACATTTCCTCTTCTCATTGGTTGATAATCTCTGTACATGTGAGAAAATTCTTTCGTGGATAATTGTCCTCGCTGTGTGTTCTAAAGGTACATATTTGCATTTTAATCTAATCTTTTTAGATTGTCAAAGATTGTGGGGGGCACAAGAAGGCCCAATGGAATAATCACCTTACCCGTTTAGCATAAACCAAATGTGTATGTTTTGTTGTTTATGGTCCGTTGAAATCTGTAACTTTGCCAAAAGTCGATGTACGTAAAAAGAACGACTGTATTATTAATTAAAAATTCTATAACTTTTTGAGCATTTGCCTGTGTAAAGATAAATCTAAAATCCCGAGGGGGAACGAAGAATATAATAGACAATGACCTGGTACCATCTGATAGTCAAATACTATTATCAACTCTTTTCCAAATACTGTGTACTGTATAAAAACTGTAACAGTATTTTCTTTTACCATTTCTTCATCTCAACTTTCTCATTTTGCTACTCATAAGGCCTTGCTCTGATATGTTTATACTTACATATTTGCATTTAATGAAGATTGTGTGGTTATTCTACATGAAAGGCTCATCAGATCATCACCACCAGAACATATGTTGATGTTGTTAACCAGCATTCTTCCCAAACTGCTTATATTAAAGTATAGTAAAACAAAGCTATCACGTAAAATCAAAACAATGTTCCCAAAATGATACCACTTGTAATTTTATGTTTTATGTTCAATTCTCCTTGGAGTATGTGTAATACATTGATATGTGGGATTTAGATTCTTAACAGCCCACGGTATTTTAGTTTGGTTTTGCGAAATTGTTTATTTACCATTCATTGACATTATATATATATATATATATATATATATATATATATATATATATATATATATATATATATATATATATATATATATATATATATATATATGTTGCAGCGTGGAATGTTGATTTCCCACCTCCTAAATATATAACGTTCTTGTAATATCACATTGATCTGGAATATTATTTTCTGTATCACCTTGCAACAAACTGACTTCTCTTATTTCATCTGAAGCAATTGCCTTCATGTTCCTTGATGAGTTCTCACTGGGCCTGATATGAAATCATAAATGTATTATCGTTTCATTGTCATAGAATCGAACATTTCTCATAATTTATGCTGCATGATACTTTGTAAATGGCTTTATACCTATTTTTAAACTCTTGGTATCAATCTATTTGTTTCATTTAAGATGACCTCTTCCGACATCAGTATTAAGAGAATGTGCTACATATATATGAATTTTAACACTTAGATCCCGAAATATTGCATGGTATAAGTATCAAACTGCTAATTATTTTATGTCCAGGACCCAGTCTACTGGAGTGGGAATAAAAATCCATAGTACTAAACGGTTTAAGATGCACCCATTGGCTGGTAAGTTAATTACAACATGTCCATTATTAATGTAAAAAAAAATCAAGGATATGTACTATACGCAATAACAAAATATTTGCTTTTATTCTAATATTCTACGTTTTATTTCCAACTGACAAATATAATATAACCTATTCGTCTGGTTACTATATTATTAGGGTCAAGTCTGAAATAGAATTATCTAACTCAAGAATGAAAGTATGTTTCGTCTGTATGTCAATATAATGCATACAATCTCTTTTTAACATATTGACCTAAAGATTTACGGGCAGTGAATCAGTGGCAGTATACCTATTGTTTGTTTTTATAGTCCGTGCACCTCTTATATCTTTTGTGTCTTTTCTCCATCTCTGTCACGTATGTGTTAGTTTGTCTTTTATACTACTGTCTTGCACAAGGGTTATGTGCTTGATTTTAGTCAAAGTATTTACCATCTGGTCCAGTTCTAAAATTTTGTTGGATTTTTATTATATTATCCAGTGTTTTGTGTTTGATGTTACTGCATTAGCGATTTGTCCAAAAGTATTGTAGAATTTAGGAAGACTGGATTAGTATTGCGGGATTGGAAATTGTAATTTTCCGACCTTATTTGTTCATTTATTGTTTTGTCGAGATACCTGATATGAAGGCGTCTGTAAAAGTTCAAACAATTCGCAATTAACTATATCTCTTATTTCCAAAATAATAATTTATGGAAAACCGACCGACTTCTCAAATACTACTTT
>JAECUM010037075.1:0-20056 GCA_016617855.1 Megalonaias nervosa
TACTGCTGTTCATCACGAGTCGCAATATTTAGAAATTTTACAGTTTTAATTTTCCGACAATGTTTTCGAATAAAGTACCCATATTTTTGCTGAGTGTGTTTACTAAGGGATATATTCCGTAATCCACCTACGGTTGCATGGGACGAAGGAGAAGTAGGCGAATGAAGAGGGCAGTGGGATTTGGGTAGCAAGCAATAGAGAATCCGATTAACGTCTTTAAACTGTCGTATCAATTTCCCAAATTGATATAATCCCCACGATGCAGCGTCAACGTATCTTATACGTTAATATATAAATAACTTTGTGAATAAAGCATTAATTAATCAATATCTCTTTTCAAAAAGCATTAAAGGAACACATATTTCAACAGATACCAGCAAAGTACATAACATAACATACATGATATACCGCACTATCTGTCTGTTTGTATTTCTGCCTGCCTGCCTATCTATCTATCTATCGGTCTATCTATCTATCTATCTATCTATCTATCTATCTATCTACACACCAGGCCACCCGGGTTCTTCCTCCACCAAATATCCTGGCCGCTATGTATCGTCTATCATGTGCTGAAAAATGGTGTTAAACCCATAACAACAACACACGTTACGTGATTTTCAGCCAACTTGAACCTCCTATTGTACCCTTGAAAAGCCACTGTTGGTATTTACACATTCATTTTGAGACCTCTGTTAGTTATGCAAGAGATATTTCAATGGATATGGATTTTACTTGTGGACTTTTCACCTTGAGGCAAGTAAGAAGTGTACATCAAACTGCGTTAATTGTTCACTTGTGGGGGGAGGGGGGGTCACAGCTTTTTCCTGCTGACTGTTTATTTACCGTATCTATTCAATATTTCGATTTGATGAAATCAAAATATGATAATAATAACCTTGCTGCATGAGTTTATCGCACCATAGTCATTTAAAGAGAGTTGAAAGTAGGAAAGGAAAGAAGCAGGATGTTTATATGTAGGTATGGATGTGCGCGTGTGCGCGTGCGTGAATGTATGTGGGTTTGTGTGTGTGTGTATCGATCAAATATAGATGACAAAGCAAAAAGGTAAAGAAGCGTAAGGCATTTATGCATGTATATATGTATGTATTGATCAAAGGATAGCTAGATGTATGTATGTATGTATGTATGTATGTATGTATGTATGTATGTATGTATGTATTCCTGCATGCCACCATTCTGACGGTTTACTTGGCTAAATCACAGCTGAGTCTAAATGAGCAAGACCTCTTCAACAAGTCGTTTGGTTTAAAATTATTTTATTTCATACATCTGTAATTGGAGATTACAACAGGTGCAATATAGGAGGTAAAGTCATTCAACGTATGTGCAACTTTTAGCTAACTATTGTAAGTACATCTTTCAGTTTCTTTACTCAAGCATATTTTTTTAACCTTTAATCGTTTTCTTTCTATTGAATAAGCAAAAAAAATAAAATCGTAAACCTAAGATCCATGTAATTATTGAGTTAAACTAGATGAATTCCGCCTTCAGCAAGGCATTACTCGCAGCCATCTGCAGTCATAGATCAGGAATTCTTCGAACGTATTGTTAGTAGACGGAACGGCCCATTGTTCTTCAGTAGATATGGCCATAGATCTGTTATGAATGAGCGAAGACGTATATAATTTTGACCTAAATCCATACTTTTAACATGTAACTTCATATTAAAATAGCTTGGTTTTGTCTTTTTTCAAACTTCCAATACGATAAACTGAAACAAATACGTTGATTGATTGATTATGGTTTTACGCTTATAAGGCTATATAGAGCTACAAAAAAAGCTATATGATAAATGATTGACGTATGAAAAGTGGTTCATTATCAGCTAGCGATAAAAAGACAAAGCCAAAATAATGAGATGGTGAGTATAACATGCGAAGGTTCTCGATGAAAGGGGAATGTAAAATGTAAATATAAAGGGAAAGCAGATTTTAAAAAAAATATATTTAGGGTCATCATCAGTACACGTGATGGTTTAACATACTCTAAGGAAGCAGACTGCATACAAGCTATAATTTAGAAGAAAAAAAAACTTTTGTCAAGAAATTTAAAATACCAGTCACATTTGCTGTATCAAAAGCTCCTCCATGTGCGAAGCATTGTTGTAGTGATCGTGTGTGGGTTGGATATCGAAACATTCTATCATAAGTGCTTCACAGTGAAGGGTTAATTTTCAAGAGTCGCACGCGGGTGGATCTTTATCCTTTAATATGTGGGAGTGGTTATATAAGTTTGACCAATTCTAATTCTTGCAATGACTCCCTCAGCCCGAAGGATGGTGCATTTTGGAAGGAGCTAGGCCATTCGCTTATGGTTGGTTAGTTTACACGGAGCTTGTTACTAACATCATCATTCCATGAGGTCTGTCACTTACTAAATAATCGGGGTTTTTTTTATGCAAGGTTTAAAATCGGTGTATGGTATTTTAAAATCAGATGGTTGTAGAGATGGTGCCATTAAGGCAGCGCGGTGTGCTCTTTCATTACCTTTAATACCGACATGACTGGGTAAGCAACATTATATTATATTGTGGGAGGTACACTTCTCGGTATGCTAGATGAAATCATTGGTCAATAATGGGTTTTCCAACTACCTATTGTGGAGTGACTGAAGTATTGATAGTGAATCGGAGTAGATGTTGGTGTTTAAAATAATTATATTATCGTAATCCGTATTAAGCTCAGTTATTAACCATTGCAAAAAAGCATAAGAAATAAATAAATAAATAAATAATAAATAAATAAATAAATAAATAAAGAGAAGTTAATGGTATTGCAGGATGCCATGTTAGATCGCTACTATTTTATTGTCATCCAATGTCATTTAATATGATCAAATAACTAAAGACACATCAGATAACTAAGAAAACTTCAGATAACGAAGAAAACATCAGATAATTTAGGAAATATCAGGTATCTAAGGAATCATAGGTCCTCTACGTCCGTTGCCTTGTATTGACTTAACTGTGTAGACGTGATGACAATTTTACATACTTAGGTTGTTATAGTCTGGCATAATGTCAGTAAAACAGCATACATTTATCTGTTTGTGACAATATCTACATTATGATATGAATACGGTGCAATCTATAACTTGTCTTGTTTGCATAAAAAGTGTCGTATCGATCGCTTGCGCTGTACAAATATTTCACAATGACAACAATAACCTAATACTCCCGTAAAGTAATATTGCAGTATATTAATTAGTAAAGGTACACCTAACACCAAATTCACAATGGTTCACGTAACTAAGCTTGAAGAACATGTAAATATTAAGTATACTGAATACAAGCTTACATTGTAACAGTTATTGGACAGTGTTTAATTTGATGACAATACCCGAAATTTTGAAATGCATTCGCTTCGTGAAGTTTGCTATACAAATTGTGAAGATTTTTGTGTATGTATTTTGTCGTGAAGTGAAAGTCCTATTCGATAGGTACAGGTAACGGATTTGTAAATAAAATACATCATCACAACGAATATTCGCTCTGATAGTTATACTTCATGAGAAATATCGGTACCAAATCTTGTTCTGATCCAAGAAAAGAAAATGGTGAATGGATTGAATCACATTCTTTGCTTTTTGAAACTTAGTATAAAGTGACGTAGCCGTTTTAGGTAGACATCTAAATATTCCGTCTGGATTCTAGATACCACTAACGCATAACTGAAGGTTCCACTCACAATTCTTTCGTGTTAGCATGTTTCGATGCACGAGAGAGATGGGTGACCTAATTTTAATAGTTATGATGAGACTAAAGTCTACGATCAACTGATGTGGGCCACAGAAATATATGTATTTTTATGTATATATATCGTTTTGGGTAGTACAAGATGAAATACATGCTGTATTTATGCAGGAAAAGAAAATTATCCTTTTATTATATACCAGACTTGCTCTAGAATCGTAGCTTGGAAGATTAAATTCACTCTTCAGCATAACACCCCCACCCACCCCCTTTTCGTAAATTCAGCTCACATTTATAGGCTGATCATATACAAATCAGTGGCTTAATAGAGCGGTGGGAATTAAATGATTTAATCTGTTGAATTAAATTACATTTTTGACATTTTAAAAAATATTGCATCATATCTGACCGCAAAGCAAGCCCGCTTAAAAAATGTATCATAACAGGTTGATCATTGTTGTCAAGGAATTAAGGGGAAATACCTAGAGAGAGAAGCCAGCCCAAATTCTTCAGTAAAATTTAAATTCCATGTCTGAAATGTACGGCAGTTTCTATTCATTTGTTCTAGCTGGATTTTGTTGCTGCAGGTATAACATCTGTAGGCACTCACAATCAAGCTTAACATGGCATGATGGGAAATCTTATAACACTAGTCTACAGCCAAAATGCTTCCGAACAAACGTAGTCAAATTTTACTAATTCTGGGTCAATGAGAACGAAAATGATGTTTTTAATTGTTGATTGGCTCGAGTTTTAAAGATATGATACTGGTCAGTTTATATGACCCTTCACTTGGGAATGGAAGAGGATAAGTGAGTTAATAAGGGAAGGGATCTCAATTTCAACCAGAAATGACTAAAATACATCTTTGACTAGATCTATGAATAAATCTATGACTGGGTTTGGACAGTACTTGCTTTTTAGGCAAAACAATGAATGATGCAATCTGAAGCTGGTATTGCGTCATACATGATATGAACTGCATCATGTTATTCCTAGAAGTCATGGATGATGCAATCATAACTAAGCTTGCATCACTCTGCTGAACAATGTGCCCTATATCAGCTCTAGAAATTATACAGGGTCGTGCTTTCTCGTTTGTCAGTGTTTCATTTTGCAAAGGGACACATTTCTTTTGAGCCAAAGTGAGCAGAGTTGCCTGGTACTTGTGTTAACAATGCAGACAACTTCTGCTATGTTTGTGGTGAAGTGACTTTTGCATCATAAAAGCGCAGTATAACCACTATGGTTAAGAATGCCTATCACCTTTAATTTGGCTGCAAAATTGGAGATCAGGACAAGAGGTGGGCCCCACACAAATGCTGCAACACTTGTGCAACAAATCTTCGCCAGTGGTTGAATAGGAAAAGGACATATATGCCTTTTACAGTGCCAATGATTTGGAGAGATCCAACAGATAATATCAGCAATTGTTAGTTCTGCATGGTGCCTCCAGTTGGGAGAGGTGTGTCAAAGAAGTGGACTGTGCATTATCCAACATTCCATCAGCTATACGCCCAGTACCCCACGGAGGACTTCCGGTTCCTGATGCACCAGAGTCATTCTCGCTTGAGTCAGACGAGGGTGAGGAAGAGAATGAAACTTCTAGTCCTGAACCATCAATGTCACGTGACCCATATTTTCTCTCGTCTTCCTCCTCTAAACCATACTTCATAACACAAGGTTAACTGTATGACCTTGTCATGGATTTGGAACTATCCAAGAGTAAGGCAGAGCAGTTGGGCTCCAGACTACAGCAGTGGAATCTCCTGGCAGGTGATGTTAGGGTTTCCATGTTCCGTGACCGTCAAACGGGTCATGTCCCATTCTTCTTCATGGAAGGTGATCTTGTAGCCTATAACAACATCGATGGTGTGATGGCAGCCCTCAACATCGTTCATGATCCAGATGAATGGAGATAGTTCATTGATTCATCGAGGACGAGTCTTAAATCCGTTTTGCTGCATAATGGCAATATTTTACCATCAATTCCAGTTGGTCATGCAGTCCATATGAAAGAAACCTACGAAAACATTAAACAACTGTTGAGGTGCATAAACTATGGCCATCATCAGTGGCAGCTCTGTGGCGATTTGAAGGTTCTTGCTCTCTTGTTTGGTCTGCAGACTCTGCTAAGTGGATAGTGGTGCGAGAGATTCCCACTACATCAAGAGAAATTGGCCACTCCGACAGTCATTGGAGCCTGGGGTGAAAAGTGTTCAGTATCCACGACTTGTTGAATCAAGGAAGATTTTGTTACCACCTTTGCACATCAAGCTGGATCTGATGAAGAACATTTTTAAGGCCATGGACAAAACACAAGCAGCTTTCAAGTACCTCCATGGAAAATTCCAAGGTTAAGTGAAGCTAAGATAAAGGAAGGTGTCTTTGTTGGTCCTCAGATTCCTGAACTACTCTGAGATGTTGCATTTGACCATGCACTGCGTGGCAAGGGAAAGACGGCATTGAAAGCCTTTCAGTTAGTGGCAACAAATTTTCTCGGAATCAACTAGGCAGACAACTACAGGGAGTTGGTGGAAAACCTCCTCAAGGCATATAAAAGCCTTGCTTGTAACATGTCACTAAAGATGTATTTTTTGGCACTCTCATCTAGATTTTTTCCTACCGAAATGCGGAGCAGTGAGCGACGAACACGGCGAGCGATTTCACCAGGACATTGCAACAATGGAGAAACGCTTTCAGGGCAAATGGAGCCCATCAATGCTTGCAGGCTAGTGCTGGGCTTTGACAAAAGATGCTCCATTTAATGAATACAAGATACAAGCCAAGAAGCGCCGAGTAGACACTGAATAAGGACTAAACTATGTACTAATATATAAATAATAGTTTTTTGCCTTTTGTTTCATAATAAATTTTATTTATATAACCCTTTTACTGTTTTTTAAATTGTTACATAAACAGGACAGGTGAAATATTATCATGTAAAGCAACCATAAACACATGAAAAGACCTAGGTTTACAACTTATGATTAAAAACTCTACTATCTACACAATATCCAAAGATGTCAAATGTAAAAACTGAAATATCTTGGAAACAGTAGCCAATCAGTTGTTTTAATTGTCATATTTGAATTCAGCACATCAAAATCCATAAAAATACCACATTTTATCTCGAAAGCAGACGACTTAAAAAAATTGTAGAACAGTGTAATTTCACATGTGAAAATACAAGGATATATTGGAATGAAAAAATACGAAAATTATTTCGTCAGTATGTTTCTATATTTCACAGGTGTGTATGTATGTATGTATGTATGTATGTATGTATGTATGTATGTATGTATGTATGTATTGCATTTGTTTGTAACCATCAGAGGATAACCTTAGTTACAAAATAAAATTTTATTTTAAGTGAGGAGGAAAAGAAAATCAGTGACTTCCTCAGTGCCATTAAACAAAGACATCATGATGACACATACCAGAATGAGGATGAAAGTTCCACTTTGCGTTCAGAATATGGTCAATCTGATGGGGTAAATTTGAATGAGAGTTGTTATACGTAATGATTTTCTTATTCATCAATGTGAAAAGTTTTCCTGTTCGCCTACGTAGAAAAAAATATTATACTTTATTTCTATCTATACTTCACTTTAATGAGAATTTTTTGTTTGCAATCTTGAGTAGACAACTATCATCCTTACATATGACTGCACCAAGAATCGAACTTAGAGCTACAGAAGTCCAAGGCGGGTTAAATACCTACCGTCCTATCCAATCCCCCTCCTCCAATATCGTCAGTTATATTATTGTTTACAGTCTCAGAAATGTAATTGCGGTTCATGGAAACAAATGGCATGAAATTTTCATAATTTAATAATAGGCGTTCTAACTTTCAGTCAATTAGGTACAGCGTTGTGTTTGTGTTGCCATCTCAAGTTGTATTTAATGCCTATTGTTTCTTTCTGTTTTGTTAAAGACGGTTAATTGATCCAGCGATTTTATCTGTGGACAGTGAGCTCAATACCTCACCAGGTTCTTAAGGCGGAAATCGTAAGAGCACGTAGCAAAATCTCGTTAATTTTTACAGTAAGGATAAATATTACTAAATACTGTCTTGTAAAATTCAGACAAATATAAGATAAATTAGAAAGGGAGTGAATAGATCGATCACACATTGGTCAGTGAAAAAAAAATGCCTTTCTATGCAAATTATTAATGCAGAAACAACAGTCATAAACACAAGTGAAAAGTTTCTGCAAATGCAAGTAATAATAATAAAAATGTCTATATTTTAAGATGGTAAATTAATTGGCTGATTACAATTAATCTATCTTGTTGTCCTTTACCATATGCATACTTTGCAAAGTAAGAACAAATCATACTTATGCATATTCTCTGTCTGTCTGTTTTTCTGTCTGTCTGTCTGTCTGTCACACACACACACACACACACACACACACACACACACACACTACGCGCACACACAAATCTGGCCATGTAAGTATTTACAAGTAAGCACATCTGCGTAGAAATTGCCAAAATATATTAAGTAAAGGTACTTTTAAAAAAGCAGCATACACACGTAAAATCCTTGACCAGATCTATTACAATACACATGAAACTGGACCATTCAGATTCTACGAACAGCGCTGATCTTGATCAGCGGAAGCATAGTGCGATCTGCGTCTGTGTTGTTCATATCCGGAAACTCTTTACATAAGAACTAATACGATAAACTAATCAGAATTTTAGATGGTGACATTTAAAGGCGACCAAATACACCCCGCCCTTTTTTTTTAACCCGATTTGTGGGCGTGTTAGACTTGACCTATATTACTCGAGTCATGCTCATTAAACTCATCTGTAATAGCTTTATATCCGAACATTTTTCTATTTGTCATGTTTTTAAAATTATTTTTATGTTTGCTTCAATGATTCTGAGGTAACATTTCCTTGTTATCTTTCCATTCTATTGTGCAAGGTTGAAAAATATTGATTCGTTTTAAATTTATATTTTTATTCACATTTCAAAATCAATACTCGTGACTACACGTATTTTATACGTTTTAAAACATGCATCGCAAAAATAATGAGGAATTAAGTTGTCTCATAACACATAATGTATGAACACTTCTTTTTTTAAACCTGTACTCTCTGAATTGGAAATAATTTGAATTAAACCTGAAAACTTTGGAAATAATATTCCAAATAAGATCTACTAAAAAATTTTCTGAACATTTAGTGAACCTAGACTACGACAAAGGCCTGATAGCCGCGGCAACACAAAATACAGAGAAAAGGTAAAAGGTTGATCGGATATCACTGAGAAAACCAAAAGGTAGGTCAGATCATCAAGAAACACTGATACATCGTGGAAGCCTTAGATACTCCAGAACAATCCAAGGAAGCCTGTCTCAAAGACATTCTAGTCAGCCTAAAGCTAATGCCAGTCAGAAGCGTAGACCATGAACATGCATGGTCCAAACAGAACGTGCAAACCAGAGCATGTAATTGATCATATCTACAATCTGCGGCCTTCAATATGTCGGATAAACCGAAAAACAGCTACACAAAAAGACCAGTCTTCACAGATCTGACTGGATGACAGTATCTGGATAGGAGCTTAGTTACAAACACGTCTAGTCCAATGGTCATACCTTTAGTGATATCGTACTAACACACTTGCCCAAAACCGCAACTAGAGTTCCGAAACCAGGAAACACAAAGAATCTTACTGGATACGCCGCTTAAATCAAGAAGATTCCAAAACGGGGCATCTGCATGCAAATAAAATCGTCATATGCTTACAGCTCCCGTATTTTCATTCAGTTAGTTCATAATTTACTCACACATCTATAATTGTTGTTTGTATTTCTTGTTGGTATTTTAATTATCTTATGGTCAGTACTGTCATTATATAATTTATCACATAGTCGGTACGCTTTGCCTACAGTGTGTGCAGTTTCATATTTTTGATATTATACATGTGAACACATCACATTATGTGATTCTGATTGGTCTAAATAAGCCCATGCAATTATTGCGCAGTATTCTCTTTACTGATTGGTTGCGATAGTGGGAAACTTTTTTAAATCTGAAATTTTTTGTTTTCATTGAACATTTTGGCCACCAGGTTTTTTTATTCGACTCGCGAAAGTGAATTGGGAAAAAATGGTCTCGTGTGTTTCAGTATTGCCAATTTACCCCCACATGGGTTTGTCATGTCATGTATAACATAACATAACATGAAAAATGGCAAAACCCCCAAGACAAGAACAATAACAACAAGTAAAACCACCGGTATTGCTTAGATGATAACGAGGATGGGGGTGGGGATGCATGGGTGATATATCTGTATATACAAGCATGGTTTAAATGTGAACTTACTGAAGTAAATAAACTCACCTTTATTCACAGAAGAATGTAGATACAAACTGGTCTCCCGAACTAACAGAACTTTATCCAACCACAGCATATTTACGAGGTAAATATGTGATGCAAGTCCTACTAAAAAAGAGATTTGTTTAAGTCTTCTGTACAATCTAATGTTCCAAATCAAATACTGCAAATACCCGGCCACAAATACATTGCAGTAAATATGTGTATTTCTGCATCCAGTAATCTTCTTTTCACAAAAATATCGCAACAATGTAATGTTTAGTTGTGATGTGGAATTTCAACGTTAACACTGTCACTGTGTTGTGTAGGCCAACTCAAACCGGTATTGTTTACCGTATCAAACAATGTGACATCACATGTATTGGACATTTGGTGTTGACAAATGTTTTGTCTTTTGTAAAATGTTCTGTTTGTTTGGATGGACGCTTATTCTTTAATTTATATATACTTTTACTATTTCAACTTAGTTTGGGACTATTTTTTACTCACAACAAATGAAAGGTACAGCGTCTGTCAGAATGAACGAAATTATTTGTTCTTCTTTCTATCTAAATAA
Organism: Megalonaias nervosa; assembly: GCA_016617855.1. Classification (NCBI taxonomy): domain Eukaryota; kingdom Metazoa; phylum Mollusca; class Bivalvia; order Unionida; family Unionidae; genus Megalonaias; species Megalonaias nervosa. The sequence goes on from JAECUM010037075.1 coordinate 10,629, forward strand.
TTTCTACTGAAATAAAACTATGTGATAAAAAGAATCTCAAATGGGTAATGATTTAATATTAAATTTATGAAACACGTTAAATATTATCCAGCTTTTGCTCGCCAAGGCTCGCAAAAGCTAGACATTATTCAACTGGTTTTATAAATTCAGTATTAAATCGTTACCCATTTGAGATTCTCTGTTAATTATATGGGTCATGATATACACTTACACCACTTTACATCAAGAAAACGGATGGCGATATTGCTCCTTCTTTAGAAAGTAAATACAAACTAGCTTGCTGTTTTATCATAGGAGTTCAAGCAAATAGGCTTGACATCTAAAAAGTTTCAAACCTATACTACCATTATACATAGTCATGTAAACGTCTGAGAGTCAGTGCTTTCTCTTCTGTTTGTCTTGTTTATCTCTGTTTTGTAATTGCATTTGACAAAGACTCAGTGAGAGTCAATTAAAAATTAGTTTTGCACTGTTTGTTTTCACTTTCCATCATTATTTTAATTAATCCCTGACACAGCCCATCCGTTGCTGGATTCAGTGTGCGTAAAGGGCTTGTTATTTTTTTCAGATAAGATATGGTCCTTTTGCAGACACTGCTTTCATGTATGGGAATCCTCTATTATCAGGTATGCTATTAAAGGTAAACAGTTACTATCAGATGGGTTTTTAATTAGTCGAGTTTATAAAAGAATTTACCTGCAAAGAAATGCATAATTTATGCCGACAGACGGATTTTTATGGTCCAATAATTGACCACGAAACGTAGGTTTCATGCCTTGATGCAATTAAAAAGCCTATGGATGGTACATGCAAATGAGGTTTTGTCAAACGAGTTACACATAATGCAGCTACAGAAATAGAACAGCGACAACGAACAAGATAAAAAAAGAATAAGAACAATCAGAAACAACTAGATGTACTTGTTACTACTAATTTGTTGTTACTAACACCACTACTACTTTTAATGTTACTGTTGTTCGTACGTTGACTTTTGCTGCTACCGCTGCTTGTAATACTATCGTATATACTCGATTATAAGTCGAGTCCAACTGCACAGACCCTGACCTTCCGTTCCACAATGCGCCGATGAATCTGGGTCTATGCCTTTTGTGAGGAGTAATTAGTAGAACAAAGCCCAAACGCCCCAGTCTATACGGGGTTCACCTCTTCTTTGCGTTAATTCAATCTCAGTAGAGTTGATATTTGAATATTTTAGAAAAACATGCAAAAATCTATACATTGAGACCTCTTTAGGGGGTTTGTCCATTTTCTTTGTGGCCCTTTTTTCTTTTCTTTTACGATATATTTTTCGCAAATATTCTAATGTCTTCACACTATGTTTCAAAGACCTGTGCGTAAAGCCGATATCTTACTAAACATGAGACTTTTTAACCGAAATTGACATTCATTTACCCCGCTCAAAATGTCTAAGCTAACGTTCTGTCCAGGTATGTAGTTATAATGTAAGGTTCTGTCCAGGTATGTAGCTGTAATATGGTGAAGTGCGTTGTTAAAAAAAAAAAAAAATTGGAAGAATATTGCCATTCGTGTGGGTTGAACTTTAATTTAATGTTCTATTTTTTGTTCCTCTGTAATTTTGCAGAGAATATTTATATTCACAACGAAAAAGTGATCTAACACACTGTAGGACGTACAAATAAAATAATTACGTGAATTAGATCTTCACATCTGAGCTTGAAACAGCTTTTTTTTGAAGCAGCATAATTCGCATCTATTTTGTTGAAAGAGCTAAGCCATAATTAGAGTGTACGACACTGTAATTTAATTCATTTTCGCGAGTAAATATTTCGTAGTTTTACGAATACTGACATGTTTGTCGCTACTACTACTCCTGAATAATGGAAAGAGTAATGTTGCTCACCAGAAATGTTACTGTTAGTTGGGATTTAAAGTCGTGGTTTGTAATACCCACGAAATCCACGAAAAATAACACATCTTGAGAAAAATGAATTCACACTAGCAGATGGGTTTCTACACACGTATAATTGCGACCCCAACCATAACTTGGAGTTCATAAAGCATTCCAGTCTGAGGTGGATTCTGAAAATGTATCTGAGCGAATGATAAAGGATTTCACCTTTGAAAGCTCAATTATGATTAGCTGAGAGTAAAAACGAAATCTCAGACTCAAGAAAACGTTGTGCGATACCTCTGAATTTGATGGTTTAAACTTTTGGTACGGCAAACTTTTGGTCTTAATCGATGCGACAAACACTTACACATGTACATTAATCATGCAGGTGGAACCCGTTATAGTTACCTTGTTGAAGAAGAGCTGCAAAACGACACAGACTCTTTGGAACATATATTTGCCTCCGATGTTGACGTCGGTCAGTTTCAAACGTAAGTTTTAGATATTATAACATTACGTAACTAAAGTAACGTGTGTAATGTGACGTAAATATACGTGGCATGATGTGATAACATGACTTGACGTTAGGAGACTTATCGTGCCGTAACAAAATATAATAATTGTTACAACATTGCATGCAATTACATAAGATAAAATAACACATACAAAAATAACACAGTGTCTACTTTATGGTCTATATAATAAATACGCACATGGGAAAAAAGGCTGCTGTCAAGAATCCTTCTACGAATTGTGAACATTCGTTCAGATACATGCATATCAGCAATGGCTAATTCAAAATACCACGACAGTATGAGCCACTGGTGGCCGAGAGGTCTAAAGCGCTCGACTTCATCGATCATTGCCACCTCACCTCGGTCTACTTGGGTTCGGGTCTCCGGCTCGGCCAATGTGGGTATAAAAGCAGCCAGTAACTTCCCGCGGGTCGGTGGTTCTTATCGTGGCTTTTCTTGGTTCTTCCTCCGTCAGTTATGCTGGCCGCCATATACAGCCTGTCTTGCGCTGAGAAATGGCGTTAAACCCCCAAACATTATCAACAACAATCATAGTTGTCATTATTCTACATCTGTCAATCAGAATGACATTTTGTGAAGATTATCTTTTTATGAGTTCACTAACAATCTCCAATTTGCACGAGATATTAGCTCCATATGCCATACATTTATATCATCTTGACTGTCAACAACGCCATCTATTGTTTATATTCGTGTGGGTATGGTAAACAAAATAAAAATCATAACCAGAATGTTTCCAGACATATAGACTATAACACAATATAGCATATTATATCGTAACGTAATGTAACGTAACGTAAAGCTACATAGTAAATATTAATCAGGCAATTGGTCAATGTTTTCTTATGTATCAGATTAAGAACACCTACCTACCTACCTACCTGCCTGCCTGACTGCCTGCCTGCCTACCTACCTACCTACCTACCTACCTACCTATCCGGTAGCCTAGGTGGTTAGAGTGTCCACGTCGGATGCGGGATGCGCAGGTTCGAATCCCGGCCGAGGGCCGAGTCATACCAAAGACTTATAAAAATGGTACTAGCAGCTGCCTCACTTGGCATTCAGAATCAAGAGGTTAGTGTTAAATCTGGAAAGTCCTGGTGTCTGGATAACGTGACTGGGTGGGACATGATGCTACATGTCTGCGGCATGATGCCCAGTTAGACATCGCTATCAACTGCCACACTGCCTACATCGTAATGATATGACTGAAAAATTGTTAAAGCTACGTTAAAAATCCAAATCATACATACATACATACATACATACATACATACATACATACATACATACTGTTTAATTTCAAAAATATATAGGAAAAACAAGTTTTATTCTAAGCCTTTCTCAAAGTTGTCTCAATCATGGCACTGGCCTTGGAATAGCAGAATTAATTTATCAAATGTTTGTTTATGAGTTTGCTTTATTCTTAGAATTGTCGGTACAGTACTCCATTTGGCTTCCATCAGAGGCGACATTGACCTGGCGCAGTCTGGCTTGGACAACGGCATTTCTGTAAACCAGTCTGGAACTGGAAGTAGATGTTCCCCTGTATCATTAGCTGTTCAGTATGGACACCATGACATAATATCCTTACTTATCAACAGAGGAGCTGATGTTAATCAGAAAAATAAAGATGGTAATTCAAGGTTTCTGTCTATTTTCTCTGCCTACCTAGCTAAGCAACCAGTCAGCCAGTTCGCTAATGTGTCCTAAGTATTGCAATTCTTGCCAATAGCTTTCATGGGATATTGAATACATGACAAATAAATAGTTAAGTAGTTTACCAAGGAAAATTCGAGATTAAAGCTTCCTTCGGCTGTGTAATAGATACCGACAGTAGTGTAGGAATAAATTATCATAATATTTTAGTAATCTGATGAAAATCATATCTCCTATGTTATACATGAATATCTGACAGCGACCTCTCAGGGGTCATATTCTGGTAACCTATGTTATTACCATAATCGCTAATTTTATCAATCAATCGGATGAAATCTTATATCTTCGCGTTTGGAGAAAGAGTACTGTGGATAAAGAGCATCAATGTGTACCGAACGATTTGATTCGCTTTCATATTTTTGAAACCTGCCTTTCCATTAGCTAATTCAAAGGTCATCTGAACATGATCCTTAAGCGGTCGTCGTCAGATCTTCACGTAGGACAGCGGAGATCTGATTTGAATCAGATGGAGCATTTTTTGATGCCAAAATAAATATCTGCAGGAAGAAATAGGCAGATGCGATAACCATATTTTAGGAGTAATAGATTGTCCGGATACAGGACTTACAGAAATATTGGCAAATTTAGAAGCCCAAGACTACGGTATATCACGACTGGAAGGAACTTCAACAAATGACAAGCTAGCATTAGATTTTTGTTACATTACGCATATAGATGATGGAGGATGAGTATTTTGTAACGCAAGCATAAAAAATAGTCGCCAAAACATACAAAACCAATCCCCATTTCTTGGTTGGTATACAACAAGATCCAAAAGGTTATGTATCATGGATTATGGGATACTTTATAAATAGGTACAGTTACAAGAATGGACTATAAGCTTCTAGGAGATTTAATAAAACAAGGTTAATACAGTTTTTCTTATCTGCATTCTCTTTTAGCGCCTTATTAATCAGCTTCATAGAATGTATAGTAGAAGATATAAAAGCAAGTAAGTTGAAGTCTAACGAGATTAATCTACATATAAAATGCAGTTAGAGACAATTGGTAATACACATATTACGAGAAGCTCATTGCGCAATACTTCCAACACATAACAATTATAACATTTTTCTTGACTTTTTTCCTTTTCTGAGAGCGACATATATAGCTAGTTATCCAGATTGAGTTCAAAACATGATGACCTTTATAAAAAGTGAGAAGCAATAATAGTACCTGATTAATGATGTTTTGAATCTGCTATCTAAATTGCAGGGTTATTTTAATTTAGATGAAAAAAAAATTGGGTCAGTAAAATAATCTATCAGTGTTTGCACCAAGACAAGGAAATCCCAGTTTCCCCACGGGGCAAATCCCAGACAAATAATGTAAAACCTTGACTGTGATCTCCTTGTCTCGGTCCAAACCCCATCATAGATTCTATCAGTTTCCGGCTTTACGATTCGCAAATGTTACTGGAAGTCTTTTATCCTGACAGTCTATTAAATCCAAAATATAGTTACAAGTATTTTTATTTATTCCTAGAGATTTTTGCAAAAACTTCTTGTATATTTTAAATCTGTAATCTGTATAACCTAAGGATGGACATTTTATTTCTACACTATTTTCTTTACCTATTGTATTGTCGAGATATTCTTTAATCTCGACTTTAACCTTAGCAAAATCTTCCATTACTTTTTAATAATCTCCCATTTCTCATATATTCAATATCCCAGGAAAATCGTCAATAATTAATGACATTTTGTTTTAGATTTCGGTTTCCAGATTTGGTATTATTTTTGTTAAAATTAGAGGGAAATATGTAAAATCTTGGTGTCAGATAAGGACGCTTGTTGTAATGAGGGTAGATGGATAAAGGGGAAGGCGTTGAGGGCCGTGTATGAAAATGGTGAAGAGCCAGCTTTACTCCAAAATTTTAAAAGTTGTAACGATTTGTTTTGTTTACATTTTTGGGGTTGAGACAGTTTTTTTAATTAAAAAAATGTTAAATCATAATCTTGGAGAAGTGTTGTTTTTTTAATGTCATTTTGAAAATAGTGGTAATCCAGTTTTCGTCTAAAAATACAAATGGTGGATGGCCATTTCTGAGCCAGGTAAGCCAGTTGCGTTCTCAAACAATAAAAACGGTGGATTGTCAGAACATGATAAGCCAGCTCTTTCTTTTACAAAAGTAACATCACGTATGGTCATATATTAGTTGAGAAGTTTTCAAAATGGTGGTTGGTTGCATTGATGAATTATGTTTTATTTCATTTTCCCCAAAATTTAGTAAAACCGGTTTACAGTGATTGACTGAATAGGTGCATCGTTTGTCTTTTATCTACACTCATATATCTCTACCAGTCAATATGATTTAATATTCAAGAATGTTTATATAATGTCTAGAAACTTACTAAGCTATTTTAAAATTGATAGGGCTATCTTCTCTTCATATTGCGGTGTTGAAAAACAACATGAAAGCGGTTCATTATTTGCTGCGAGCCGGAGCCAAAGTTAACATAGCTGACAACAGGAATAATGTAGCACTTCATTATGCTGCCGTACTTGGACAGATGAACATTTTTGAGATTCTTATTGCATATGGTAAATCATTCACTTCTTTTTCTCCTGCTTACATATGTATGTATGTATGTATGTATGTATGTATGTATGTATGTATCTATGTATCTATGTATGTATCTATGTATCTATGCATATATACATGTATGTTTAATTTGTATTGTGTGTTGGCTTTTGTCCATAATTATATGATACGTACGTTTAATTTGTATTGTGCAATTGACTTTTGTCCATAATTGTGGGTAGGAATTGGACCAACCTTACTAATGTCTTTTTTGTTTTTGTCAACAGCATATGATATGGCTAATTTTTGTTTATGATTTTAAATTGTATTTTAAGATCATTATTACTTGGAGATAAACACGTTTAAAGATGTTGAGTTCAAGCACTATTCTTTTAGAAATTAAGAATGTTCTAGAAGCAAGTTGTTTACGAATTTGATGGGAAAATGACCATCATGCTGGTTCTTTTATTGTGCCTTAGCTTTTCATATAATGTTGTTTACTTCAGAATTACTCATTCCATATCCTAATATCAGCTTATTGGAATTAATTTAAGATGTCCTTTACTATTGGGAATGATTTATTTAAATTATTCTGTCGATTAACAAAGTGTTCATTAATAATTGTGGACTAAATCATTACTTTGGAATTATTTGTGAGTTCATTAAAGGACATTTTTTGATTTTATCACTGTGATACATCTAGACTGTTAGCACATCGTCGCATACCAGGCTATTGGTAATCGGTACGTTCAAGATTGGAATCCATTTGTAACAACACTAGAATTCATTCGGAATACTCTGTACTTTTGTATTTGCGATAGACTTTTAGGACTATTAGGGATTTAATTCACAATGTTATAAGTTATTTTTTAAGTTTCACTTTGCTTTCAAGAGAAAAACTTATTTATTGAATTTTACTAAACTTGATGGTTTTCGCTCTTTTCTGTTATTTTAAGACCATAGAGTCGTATCAGTATGTCTGTATGTATGTTAAATGGTTTAAAGTTTTATACACTGCGACAAGCTCTTGTGTCAGAAAATATGGATAAAGATCAAGTAGTTTTTCCCAGTCCAACGAGGTTCATGTCAAGGCTAACCATTATTCCACTATTTATTCGCATTATCTGCCGAAATGTTCTCGTTAACTGTAAGGAGACATGCTGATGTTTCTGATATAGATATTTGTGATAAAGAGATAGTTTAGATGAATTTATTGATGACACCCAAAGTTTCCTACATACTCTAAGCATGGTTGTTACGTTGATATTTTGGGATGAATTTAAACCATTGACTAGACTAAAAGTAAATCAATATATTTAAAATTTGGCTGTCTAGGATAAAACCCCCCAACAACAATCAATAAAATGATCAACAAATCTGATATCTGTTTTGCAGTTAAAGTTAATTTCTGAGCAAATAAGGCCTGTTGAAAATCAATATTACTTCTTAAGGTAGAATTAATCAGGAATATTACCAAATTTCTATTGTTATTATATTATTTCTGTTATTAAAATTAAATTATATATTGTTCTAACTACCCATCCAGAATAAGAAAACTTTATCATATATTCGAAAAATGTTTCGTAACTCTATATGCAATGGCAAAATTTAGAAAATGCTATGAAAGGTACAAATTATTGCAAAATAAAATAGTGGGTTAGGTTTTCTATTTTGTTTGACTGATAGTTAAAACTATGTAAGTGTCGTGGAGTACAAAACATCGTATTCAAATCTCAAAAAGGAATTTTTTCTTTATATAAGAACTTTAGTAGGAAATCTATTATTTTATTATAAATGTTACATTGAATTTTTATTTTTAAACCAATATTAAGACCTATTTCCTAAGAACGTTATCAAAGAATGTTCTGGGTATAATTGCATAATTGTTGGCACAAATATTTTCATTCTGAAACATTATGTAACAATTACCAACTACAAATTAATAATGCTACTAGTACGTAAAGCAATTACGCCCTATCAGAAAATCTTATTTGGGTAATTTTTTTTTTAAAGATAAAGAATTTATCCCCGTTGATATTGTTTACGAGCATATTAAAAACAAAACCAAATATGTATAAAATGTCAATTGCGGATACAAGTACATAAATGCTGGTTTCGTCACAGTAAAATTTAACTTTTCAGCGTATATTCTTTTACTGAACTCAAGTGAACTTTTTTGGGAGGAAAAAAATATCAAGAAAAACAATCGCTTGAATCACTTATATTTTTAGGCGAGTTTTGTATTTGTTATGTATGTTTAACAAGATAGCTTTTAACTATGATTCATTTCTGATACTTTTGGGTAAATTACGAAACAGTGACATATATATGACATTTAAGAACGGAGAACGTCTAGAAAGCGTTGGATATTACGTCGATTTTCTCTCACTATGATTATATCTTCCTCTTGTTTTCTTCTTTGTCTTTTGTTACCTTGGTGTGAATCAATAAAGAAAATATGCACGGAATTTCTATCTGATATTTTCTCTAGTGTTCCAATGTCACATAAAAAAATTGTAAAGTGCAGATGAAAGAAAATACTATCGACTTCTGCACAGTTTGTTTTGCAGAGGTGTTAATTTTTTTCTATTTTTTACACGTTTATCATATAATACACTTGCAGGCAGATATTTCTTAATCTGTCTGTTTTAGTTTTTCATAGGAGGTGACGTAAATTATCAGAATAAATTCAAGGAATGTCCTCTCCACATGGCGATTAGAGGCGGGAAGCTTGATGTCATACAAGCGCTTGTTCTAGCAGGTGAGCTATATATAT
>JAECUM010037076.1:0-57244 GCA_016617855.1 Megalonaias nervosa
AACCAATGTAACAAGATAACCGGATTGGGGTCGGATTATAGCAAAGAACACTTTTGATGGTGACAAAAATACAATGTTTATTTATGAATGATTCAGTGAAAAAGACTATGTTTGATTCGTGCGCCAACAAAATCCAAATATTGGATATTTAACAAAATATGCACGAACATGATAATGTACTGCGATTTAAATTAAATGTGAACTGATATGCAAGAAAAAAACCGTAAATAGTAAAAAGATACAATGATTAATGATTCAAAGTGATTCCACACAAACAATGGAAATAATGATTCACGTAAACATTGATAATTTCCACACAAGCAACAATAAATGATAGAGTTCACCCAAATAATGATTTATGATGTGTCTCACTCAAATAATGAAATATGACGAGTTTTCACTCAGATAGTGAAATGTGATATTGTTACAAGCCAGGGGTCTATGCTTGACCGAGCGGTGTCAAAACCCTGGCGCGATTCCCGCTAGAAGTCATAAGTTTACCCCAAATTTCCAAAGACTTCTATACAACTTCAGTTGTAAATTAGAAATCCCGACGTGTCCATTTTATACATGAATTTTACTCTGATCAATGCAAGACCACAGATCTCACAACTTGTCAAATATCTATCAACCGCACATCTGCATGGTTTCTCTTCATCCACTTTCCGTACCGTCAGCAGTTCACGCCATAGAAACACTACAACTATCCCCTAACACAGTGAACTATTTTAACTACGCCACCTTAGGCCAGTCAATCTATGGTTTCAAGGCACATTACGCCAGTACAACTGCATCACATTTGCCACCATGGTGACATAAACGGTATCTGCCGAGTCCACTCTTGTTTATTCCATTGTGTAATTTACCGGTTTCCTACCGCAGTCACAACACCAATGTACACCACTAGATTTTAATAGGGACTATATTATTACAGGGACATTCACGCGGTTTGGGTCTGATTTCACTACTAATTGACCATTGCATCATGTAGTCCGACTTTCCTCTGACCCTTGCCACCCCAATTTTGATATTTGGACATTTGTGTTGGGGTGTAGGGTCAGAGTCCATTCCCTATCGAAAAGTTGGAATTCGCCGACACCATTTGGTGTCGGCATAGGATAGTCGCTTATTAGCCGGTCTAGCAAACATTAACGACGTTTCATCGAGATATACCTGCATGAAATCGATAGGAATATGATTTATTTTCTCAGAAATAGCGAGTGTAGCATTCGTTATGTCTTTAATCCGCTGAGAGACGAGATGCAACTACAGCGTTGATGAAATTTGACCTGGAACTCGCCATTTGCACATGACTACACAAATCTCGCAACCTGGACTATGCATCATGGAAACTCACTAACATTTTCTCTCCGTGACGTTTGCTCCTAGTAATTGGCTAATTATTTCGGGCTAAGGAATATTTCCATTGCATCGAATTCCAATAATCAAACAAGTAATCACACAAATCTAAGAATTCCTTAAACGGGGTGCTATAACCAAATGCGCATCTCCAAAATTTATTACAATATGAAACATTGGGACATATATCTTGCAGAACACAAATCCGAAAAGTCATCTCAGCCCCAACGCTCTGTCGAATGGTTGAGGAGCCACCACGACCGGTCTGCCCCTCCTGGTCTACTTAAAGATCCGTAAAATCTCTTGTTCTCTGCAGACCCGTACAACGGGGGACGAATATGGGCAACTGGAAGGTTCGATAACTCCTTGATCTAACATTTTCCCCACTTCTTCGTTGATCGTCTCCCGCGCATCAAACGGTATTGGATATCCTTTAATCCTGATCGGCTCTGAGGTTTTTAACTTTATCTCGTGTTGAATTAACCCAGTACGGCCTGGTCTGTCCGTAAACACATCGGGATATTTGAACAAAACCGCCCAGATCTGTGTACGCTGAACCTCAGGTTAATCCGGGCACACACTGATTTGATCTATACCCTCTTTCCCTACGTTGATGGGGTATTCAAGGGCTATTTCAATACTGGGGACGAATTCAGGTTCTTCGCACGATTGATCTTCTATGATCACAGTGCTTACTGCGTTCAAAAACCCCTTCATCAACTGTTTGGACCGGTCTTTCCGCGTAATGATTCTGCATGTTAGACCTACCTTCCATGTCAATGATGTAGTGCATTTCCTTTGAGACCATCTTCTGACAAGCCTTACACGAACAACAAAATCGTGCTTCGTCACTGTTGACGCCGGGCCAATAACATTCTCGTAACACTTTAACGGTTGTTTTATTCATACGCAAATGGCCTGCCACACTCGATTCGTGCACCACCCTGAGTACCTGTGACCTAAATTTCTGGGAAACAACTAGTTGCAAGAACTTCCTACCATCAGGCGTGTTATATTTCCTATACATTAAACCTATACGACGTAGAAATCTAGTGGACCCCCAGTTCTTAGAATTCTTCACGGTACCGGATAAAACTACTTTCTCCTAGGTCGAGCACTGAGACGCGTCATGTTCCTGCTCGTTCAAAAAGTCTTCGCGGGAGATATCAGTAATGACTTCCGGTACTTTTAATTTACACACAGGCTGATGATCCTTCTTCACCTGCGATCTAGTCTGCACCGCTTGGATGATTGGGAATCGGAAGTCCGACATGGTTGGGAGTCTAAAGCCCTAAACATTACCAATCGTGAGCTCATAGATAGGGTTATCTATGCACAACGCTTTGACGGTTCCGGTCAAGAAAGGCGTCTCGATTCTTATCCTTGCGACGGGAACGTGATCGTTTGTTTGGTCTAGCAGCATACAGGCTGATTTAAAACCAAGCATTTGGTCATCCCGAACGAGGCTCCGTTTCACGACCGCACTAGTACACCCTGGGTCTCGTAAAACGGTGAGTTCTTGTACATTGATGGTACCACAGCCTTGCCTCAGTGAAAATATATGTACCGATCGATTGAATAGCATCGCGGCCGATCTCTGCACACACTCCCAGCTGGTATACTATATCCAAGTTCCTATGCTGGGAAACAGCACATTTTCCGCCTACTGACCGTCTGCCTTCAACGGCAACCGCGACTCTCTGGACTAACTCCTTTCACTTAGGACAATTGGGGGAAATGTGACCCCACTCCATGCAAGTAAAATATTGCTCGTCCTTGTGATTTCCCTTGTTATACTTACTAGGTTTTTTCAGGGACCCTAGGTGTTTGGTCCTTAGCCTGATTCCTATATTTCTTGTCTCGTGAGATGGCATTCTGAGAACCTCCCCGAGCTTCAGCGAATAAATCCACCTGTGTGGCAATGTCATATATATTCGTGAAGGACTTCTCCCTCAAGAACAGATATAACTCCTTGCCGCAAGTTGTCAATAGCCGGTCTCGAAGCAAGAATTCGATAAGACCCTCAAATGTCTTAACGACTTTACCACATTCCATACATCGTTGCAAATAAGTGCTCGTTCTACTGACGAACTGGGTGAATGTCTCGCCTCTCTCGGGTTTGCTATATTTAAACTTCTTGTGAAACCCGTGCTCGGTTAGCTCGTAGCTCTTCAGAAGTGCCTCCTTCAACGCGAGGTAATTTAACCAATCGACCGTGGGTAAACGGGAATATACATCTAATGCTTTACCCTTTAGCAACGCGCTAAGATAGAGCGACCAATACTCTTTCTCCACTTCTGGAGAGTGGCGTACCCTTCAAACCTGTTTAGGTAGCTATCTTTGTTATCCTTGTCGTTTTCATATGGAGGCAATTTTGGACCTCTCAGTTTAGAATCATGTTCCCCCTCTCTTTTACATTGCAATATCTCAGAATTACTTATATGCTCCTTCTCTCTATTTCTATCTTCAAGCTCCAAAGCTTCAAACCTCACTTGTTTTTCCCTTTCCAATTTCCTATCATCTACTTCTTTTAGCAGTTTTTTCTTCTCCCTCTCTGCTTCCATTTCCCACCCTATCCCTTCTTTTTCGGCCTGTTTTTCTAACTCTATCTACTCCCTCTCGGCCCGCTTTTCTAATTCTATCTGTGCCTTCTTAAATGCCATTTTTATTTCCTCGGCTTCCGTTCTTTCCCGCTCTACCTGTCGCTCTATCTCTAATTTCTCCTTTTCGGCCTTCTTTTCTAATTCTATCAACTCATTTTTGGCTTCCCTTTCTATTTCTCTCTGATCTCTTTCCCGAGCATGTTCTTCCTGAACGAATTTTCTAAGGGGCTCCCCCTCATAACCAAACCGTTTCCATAATTTCCCCCCAAAATTTCAATGACGTCATTTCTACGTATCTGCTATGATGACCAACCTAATGTTCACTACTATGCAAATGCATGCAATTACTAAATGTAAAAAAAAAACAAACGTATTTTCCTTCTCAAAAGGCAACAAAAATCAATGAACTGTGTACTGTAAGAAATAAACTTAATAAAGTAATGTTAGACGATTACTCAACCTCACAAAAGTCGTCAGGAACGTCACAATCTGAAACACACAAGAGTACATACAAGACTAATGAAAAAAAAAAAAAACCTTTAGTGCTCCGTTTAACCCGATCCCATTTTTGACACCATTGTAACAAGGTAACACGGTTGGGGTCGGATCATAACCAAGAACACTTTTGATGGTGACAAAAATACAATGTTTATTTATGAATGATTCAATGAAAAAGACAATGTTTGATTCGTGCACCAACAAAATCCAAATATTGGATATTTAACAAAACACACGAACCTGATAATATATTGCAATTTAAATTAAGTGTGAACTGATATGCAAGACAAAACCTTAAATAGTATAAAGATACAATGATTAGTGATTCAAAGTGATTCCACACAAACAATGGAAATAATGATTCACGTAAGCATTGATAATTTCCACACAAGCAGCAATAAGCGAAATAGTGATGTATTATGTGTCTCACTCAAATAGTGAAATACGTGGAGTTTTCACTCAAATAATGAAATACGTGGAGTTTTCACTCAAATAATGAAACACGTGGAGTTTTCACTCAAATAATGAAATACGTGGAGTTTTCACTCAAATAATGAAAAATGACGAGTTTTCACTCAAATAGTGAAATATAATGAGTTTCACTCAAACAGTGAAATATGATGAGTTTTCATTGAAATAGTGAAATATGATATGAAACATTGAGACATATATCTTGCAGAGTCGAATACAAATCCAAAAGGTCATTTCAGCCCCAACGCTTTGTCGAATGGTTGAGGAGCCACCATGAACAGTCTGCCCCTCCTGGTCTGCCTAAAGATCCGTAGAATCTCTTGTTTTCTGCAGACCCGTTAATCCAGAAGGCTTGGTTCTTCACCACGTGATGACCTTTATCTTCTTCCGGGTCAACGTAACCCCCTGACAGCAGCACACTAGGTATAACACAACCCAAATTAAACCACACCTACAATACGGTGCGTATATGGAGATACAGCATAACTATCACTCAGTCCCTCCTTCACTCCTTCAGCACTATGCTCAGCATTCACCAGTCACCATCCATCAATCAATTAATCAATCACCAATAAGTCAGCTTTACAGCTGGAGATCGCACGTCATAAAGTGGACTGCTCATTGACAAGACTCTTCGTAATGTGATGTTTTACTCTACGATGAGGTAATTTATACACAGGCCATATAGCCATACGCTGCCTGTGCGCTCAAAGTATGTCGGTTTTCCCATCGTAAGCACTTTGCTAATGCAGCATGGGATGAACCGAACTCACCATTTCAAAATGATATACGATATACATAAACCACCCTCGGGCAACTCTGTACACAAAAACGAAACCTGAGTACATGTATTTAATCCAGATAATAAATAAACGATAAATATATACAATTCCGTGACACCCAAGCTTCCTGGCAATTCACTGGAATCTCTGAAAGATTAATTTAGAAGAGTCTGTTATACACTGCATTCAGCTGGACATAAAAATAAACAAAAATTATCATATAAATTTTGGTAACACAGCAATTTGATGGCAAGCACATCCTCAGCAAAGGTTAAAATATTCACAATCCCTAAAATAAACTGCTGCTTCTGAGATCCTTATACACAGCATTAGGCAACATGACAAAACGTTCAATAACTCTTGACGTGATTCGTCAATATGCATCAGATGATAACCAGAATGTTTACCATGTCAATCCATCAAAAAACTTTAGGACAAGTTGCAAGGTCATAGAGAGCGATCACAGGCCCTGGGGTAAGAAACACCCGGGCCTCTCCTAGTTCTTGTTCAATCAAAAGTTTTCTTTTATAAAATTTAAAAATGTTGTTTGGCTTGGGCTCTGGGATATATCCCCGGTTGCTCCCGCCCCCTTGTCGGCCCTGACTAGTTGTCCTAACGAGAGAGTATGTCTAATGGAAGAATGGATGGACCATTAGACACAAGGTTTACTTCATCCACCGCTTTGTAAAATGGAAGCATTAATAAACGGGGGATATAAACTCTTGAAAATGTAATCTTCCATCCTGTGAAAGAATAAATCCCCTCAACTTACCCTTTGCTTTGTTACTAAACAAACGTTTAACTGAATTTGATCAACAAAAACCGCATAAGTTGTGTGCTGTTCAAACAACGGATTTTTAAGCTGGTTTTATATTAGAAATCATGCTAAAGAAAACATAGCACAATCAAAATCACTGTTGCTTGTAGAATTCCCCAAAGTTTGGGGTACTTTTGCTGTGTAGTCAGTAGCTGGGGATGCCCATGTTATGTAGTCAGTACCTAGGGATGCCTGTATTATGTTCTTAATGGTTGGGGTTCTACATTATCAGTAGTTGACCATGTCTGTATACGCCATATTATCTATCATTGACTATGTTCTATATGAGTCAAATGATGAGGATGACAATTGCCCCAAGGCATAACATCATACTATCTATCACTGATTATGTTCTATACAAGTTAAGTGACGGTGATGACAATTGCCCCAAGCCATAACATTATACTATCTATCATTGATTATGTTTGTTACGACCATGTGGTTTAATTACTTATGTGTTAAAGTTTGAACTCTTTTTTTTATTTCATTATTATAATTTTTATTGTGATGATGATTATGTTCACAGGGTCTGACATTTTGAAAGAAACGTCATGTTTATTTAGAACGTAAATATGACTCACGTGAGCACGATTTTGCATGTCATGGTTTGCCGATTTAAGTAAACAAGCTACGTAATTGATTGGTTGTGACCAAGGTCATTTCTAATTATACTTGTTTACACTTTGTACTGCGATGGTGAGATTTCGAAATCACCGCGCGTTCTTCGTGCATGTACATGAAATGACGTTTTCGTTCAGTTTAAATACTCAGGTATCTATGAAATAGTCGGTCAGAGTCATATTTTAACACCTTGTAGAGTCGTTCTAATACCTTGAGAAGAAGGTATTCTTTTTCTGGTGCTGGAAAGAGTTGTTCATTTGTACGTCTGTAGAGCGAGATGTGTATTGTTATAGATGATAGCTATACTTCATCTACTTTTTAAACAATAATTATTTTCCCTGGAGAACTATACACAACTGGCTTTGGACAAAGATATTTGGTGAAATTAATTCTAAATTGGAACAGAACAGTACAAATTGTGATTCAAAGTGAAAATTCTGGACATTTGTGTAAAATCTTCGTCTGACGTCATCATCCACCATCTTGGAACGGAATTGAGATTCAGACTAGCTTCAATTTTGAACTGTTTATTGATAGGACTTAATATGTTTTCACAATTCTAGGACAAATGTTTGGATTTTCTTCGCAAATCGTAAGTCCTATTTCATATTTTCACCATGTTTTCTAGGGAAATAAATTAATTTTGTTAAAACTTACAAAGCTTGTTGTCTTCGCTCTTTTCTTTATGTTACTTTAAACGAGCCAATACGTAACATTGCTCTACACATGTCAAGTGATGAGGATGACAATTGCCCCAAGCCATAACATTATACTATCTATCACTGATTATGTTCTATACAAGTCAAACGACAAGAATGACAATTGCCCCAAGCCATAGCATTATATTATCACTGATTATGTTCTATACAAGTAAAATGGCGAGAATGACAACTGCCCCAAGCCATAACATTATACAACTCAAAACTCAATTACTGCTAGGTGAAAACACTGAACCTACTCAGACCATGTCCACATGTTGATTCCCAATCTGTTTTCTAAAATTAAGGTCAGACAATTGAGGAAGTATTCTAAAATAAAGGTCAGGAAATTAAGGGAGTATTCTAAAATAAAAATCAGAAAATAAAGGAAGTAACTTTTATAACCTCTTTCATGACAAATTGTTCATGACAAAAATGTCAAACCATTTTAGGTCTGTATTTTTTAGCAAAGTTGATAGAAATGTAACAATAACTACTGAATTTGTATTACTGAGTTACCTTTTTTTAAAAAAAAATTCAAGACTTCAGATTGGTTATATCAGGAATTACATGGATGTAAAATTATGGAAAAGCAGTTCTAATAACAAGATTTTCAAGATGTTAGAAATATTGATCGCCCAAGGGACACCATGTTCATTCTAGACCAACCAGACTTTAGCATGCATTAAGTTTCATGATGACCAACCAGACCTGAGCATGCACTATGTTCCTTCTAGACCAACCAGACCTTAGCATGTACCATGTTCATTCTAGACCAACCAGACCTTAGCATGTACCATGTTCATTCTAGACCAACCAGACCTTAGCATGCATTAAGTTTCATGATGACCAACCAGACCTTAGCATGCATTAAGTTTCATGATGACCAACCAGACCTGAGCATGCACTATGTTCCTTCTAGACCAACCAGACCTTAGCATGTACCATGTTCATTCTAGACCAACCAGACCTTAGCATGCATTAAGTTTCATGATGACCAACCAGACCTTAGCATGCATTAAGTTTCACAATGACCAACCAGACCTTAGCATGCATTAAGTTTCTTGATACTCCTTGCAATTGTTTTATAGGCATAACAAGAGTTTCAAATGTTCAAACCAGCAGTGATATTGAACAAGGGTTTGACACTTTTCCTTGAGGATCCACTAGACCTTAAGATGTCCAAACCTGCAGTGATATTTAACCAATGCTTAGACACTTTTCATTGCGGATTCGGTCCAAACCTGCAGTGATATTTAACCATGGGTTAGACACTTTTCATTGTGGTTTCACCAGACCTTATGATGTCCAAACCAGCAGTGATATTGAACAAGAGTTAGGCACTTTTCATTGAGGATTCATTGTCCTAAAGATGTCCAAACCAGCAGTGATATTGAACAAGGGTTAGGCACTTTTCATTGAGGATTCACCAGACCTTAACATGTCCAAACCAGCAGTGATATTGAACAAGGGTTAGACACTTTTCATTGAGGATTCACTACACCTTAAAATGTCAAAACTATCAGTGATATTGAACAAGGGTTAGACACTTTTCATTGAGGATTCATTAGACTTTACGATGCCCAAACCAGCAGTGATATTCAACGGTTAGACACTTTTCACTGAGGATTCACTAGACCTTAAGATGTCCAAACCAGCAGTGATATTCAAGGCTTAGACACTTTTCATTGAGGATTCACTAGATCTTAAGATGTCCAAACCAGCAGTGGTATTCAAGGGTTAGACACTTTTTACTGATGATTCATTATACCTTAAGATCAATATGATTGGTAATTTTATTTATAATCCTTGCAGTGACTTTGCAGATGTAGCAATAACAAACATTTGCTAATGGAAATTGAAGTTAAACCCTATGTGTTTTTGATAACATAAAATAAATTAAAAAGTTAAAACAAAAATTGTGTCACATTTATTTACTGATATCATTAAACAATACAAATGATAAACTATGATGCATTCCGTAACAAATAAAATTTGACACATTGTAACATATGGACAAATACGGATGAGCTGATCAATATATATATATATATATATATATATATATATATATATATATATATATATATAAACGTTCTAAACAATGATAAAAATTCAACAATGTCTATCAACAGTATCAAGTGACATAAAGAATTAATTTGGGTAAAATTGCTTTAATACAAAGTATGTTAATCTAAACTCATTATAAAAGTACTTGCTCAAAGAGCTGATAAAAACATTCACAAGAAGTATGATAACAAAATTCTGTACTTGATATGATCATTTTACATAGTTGAAAATTTGCTGTCAACACTCCTGTAATAAAGTGTGCAACTTTTTATCTAAAGTATATCTGAAACGATCAAATAACTTTTTTAAGATTCCACAGGACAGAAACAGACTTGTCAATACAGAGGTTTTTATACTTTAAGAAAGAAAAAAGAAAAATGGTACAATGTCTCTAGTAGATGATTAAAAAAGGTAGAATGAATGTACATGTACATAATTAAATAA
Organism: Megalonaias nervosa; assembly: GCA_016617855.1. Lineage (NCBI taxonomy): Eukaryota > Metazoa > Mollusca > Bivalvia > Unionida > Unionidae > Megalonaias > Megalonaias nervosa. Next base: position 10,364 of record JAECUM010037076.1, read on the forward strand.
CAAAATGAAAAATGAAAAGATAGCAGGGTTAGAAATGAAATGAAATTTTATAATTTTAGAGTTTTTAATAAGTTCTTTTTCTAAGGTTTAAAATTTTTTTTTTTTTGAGGTTCAAGCAGTTACAATATTATCTCCATGGTTGGCATAACATTTATTGAAAATCTGATAAAGTAACAAATAAATGATAAAATGACTGAATCATTTTAGTTTGCACAATTTGTGCACTTTTTGGACCTCTAAGCTAGCCTAATGAAAAATGGTGCAAAAAGGCATTTTTTCTGGGATCAGGGTAGAGCCATTCAACATGTTTTTAAATGTTTACATACTTGTTTTTATTTAAGGATTCCTTCAGTTTTTTAATGCTTTTTTTTTTACAGGTTTCTAAGGTGAAAATGAAATATTAGGTTATTGAGGTTCACTTCTAACCCTGAGGTAGAATGAATGTACATGATGAAACAACAAAATGAAATTATGAATTAGTTTAATATTACCAAGGTATTTTCTTCACTTTTGAGATTTGTGCGTAAGAAGAGACAAAAAAACATTTGAGAAATTGCATAGCAATGAAAAAAACCCAACGTTTAAGAAATTCTTGGGTTGAAACACCCATAGACTGGCAGCCTGAGGCAAGCTGGAAATTTGGATTGGTCAGTATATTTTTGGTCCCTGGTCCAGAATATGGAATACTGATCACAAAAGAAAAATCCTAAAATTCTGACAATTTTCTAAAAAAAAAATTATTTCTGGGAAGTACACAGTTTCAACATTTTACTAGCCCTTAAAAACCATCTTGATGGACCCCATTTTTGAGGTCTAGACAAATCCATTTACCATTTCACTCTAGAACATTCCTTTCACCATTCATCTTGTTTTTTGCCTTGCCAGCCCCAAAATTATATTACTGATGGCCTCTTATATCTGTAACCTAAACAACACCTCTGCCCTTTTAACTTGAGTCTGTTCCTTTCACTATTAAGATTCATTTTTTAATGATACAGGTTTCTGTTCTATTTTCACAAAATCACTTCACTAGCACTTTGCTAACAGATTCTGAACTTCTCTAATGGAAAAATGCATACATTCAATATATGTTTAAAAAAATGCAAATATCTGAGCAAACACATTTAACATGATAACCAAACATTCAGACTCTCCATGGAAGGCATGAAATTTGTCCAAATAAATGATTGTCCAGATCATTGATAATATGATGAATAAATTGTTGGTTAAGAAAACGTTTCCACAGGTCTTAAGAGTCGAGTCCTAAATAAATGGATGATCAGTGTTTTACTGTACTTATTTTTTAAACACACTTTAATAACAGAAACTTTGAAAGCATGAGCGATATATCATTACCATCCCTAACAGTATGCTCTACTTTTACAATCATGAAAAAAGAAATTATCATTCTCACATCAACAAAAAACAATACCTACACAATATGAAAGCTATACAAATCAGGAAATGTCTTCACATAATCCTGAAAAAGTAATTAGTGATACAAAATATTTAATTAGCTGTGATAAGAAAATAATGAAACTGTAGGGCCAAGTACAGCTATACACACCTTCTAAGGTGTAATCACCAATGACTAAGTGCATTAGAGAGAAGGGCAGAACTTTACCAAGAAATTACATATTTTAGTTTCTGCCCTTAGAAGGCATCATCTTTTGCAACAAATGGTTTCCAAGTTGGTTCTCTGTATTGAAACACCCATTTACACAGATCACATCATCTTTATCTTGTTTAAAATCTTGCTATTCCCAACCTCTGCACACAATACAGATGTAGTTTCCTCATTTTAATCTCGTTTTAATATCTTCCCGTCATTCATTCAAACATGTTCAAGCTTTCTCTTGGTTTTTGCAACATTTTTCCCCCTGCCAATGAGCTCGACTTGCTGAGAACATTTGGAAATGTATTGCTGCTGTTGTTTTTGTAGGGCTTAACGCCATTTTTCAGCACACGATAGGCTATACATGGCAGCCAGTATTAATGGTGGAGGAAGAACCCGGGAAAACCCCTGAAAGAACCACCAACCCATGAGAAGCTACTGGCAAGCTTTCTCACATATCTACATTGGCCGGGAAATGTATTATGACTGTAGCCAATTTATACATAAATATATATGTATGTACACGTACACTCTCATTTATTTACCACATTAAGGTTTCTGAATTTATTGACAAGCTGATTTTGGATGTATACATTATCCAAGAACTTACACCTATTTTTGTTGCTGTCTTATTCAACTTAACATGGATTACAATTCTGAATTCCCCTTTTTGCTAATGGAGTAAACCTCTTGCTTTTCAAAGATCTGCATTACTACTTAGATGTCAGTCCACTGAGGATGGCAAAAGGGAAAGAAGTTCAATTAATTGTATTAATTGTGTGTAACACATCAATTTCATTTAAGAAACAGCACATATATTTCTATTAATAAGGAAACAATATAACTAAGAAAATTGATTTACAAAACTCAACATTATTTTCATTCATTTTACTATTATGGACTGAAATATTTTTTGACACTGAAAACTTTTGATACATATGGACAGAAATCTATAATACACATAAAAAACATAGACCCACTGCAAATGATAAAATTAATGTCATCTTTATTTGCATATATGGACAAAGAAATCCTGCTCCTGTTTAATATTTACCACAATTTCTAAACAAAAGATGTCATAATCATAAAATGTCCTTCACTAATCCAACAGTGTATTCTGTCATTTATTTAAAATCCTGAGAGTGAGTGAAAACAAGAATTGCAAACTCACTGTTCAAAATTTCAACTAATTATGTACAACAATGTGACCACAAAAAATGTTTTTGATGAAAATAAGACTGTTTGGCATATGCAAAACTCCTTTCAAAGACAGGCTAGCCTCCTGCAGTACTAAAACTCCTATTAACAAGGGTCCAGTTTGTTGAGGCTATAAACATAAAGTGTGGCTTCTCCTAAAATACCATCTTGCCAATATGGAAAACTTGAAAATACCTTAATTTAGGTATAATGATTTTATACCATCAGTCTTTTAAGCTTCAAACAGACTCCATTTCTTTCATATGGCCTACGTCCTATGGCTTTAAAAAGAAAATTATCTACTCATCATTTCTCTTCTAATAAAGCTACCAATCAGAGCCCATTTAAAAGAAATGGAAACCCTTCACCTACAATTGTTACATAAAGTTTGGCCTGCTTCATAATTTATTACTGAAAAATACAAACTCACATAAGGCTTTATAATGGTGTTCTGCCTATGGGAAACAATCAGCCTTTTTTTCAAGGCTGAGAGAGATCTCATTGTATGACTGATCAAACCATCAATATGGACAATGGTCATACTAAAAGCTGCTCCCAGTATTACTATGTCATCTGAAATTGTTTTGGCGTAGCCTGACTGCCTGAGTTGACACAGTTTTGTAATAGATTCCAGAGTTTGTTCCATGTGAGGGTGTCAAAGTCTTTCTGGATTCCCTCTGCCAATTTTAGACATGTGGTACCATCAAATGCCTGAGTTTTGACAAGATTGCGAAGTTTGGGCTGTTTCACTTCAGCAACGATGCATTCAACCAGACTGAAATCCTTCCTTTCTATAGCATACATCAATGGAGTTTTTCCATTCTTCTTGTCCTAAAATTAAGATGATTAAAGTTAAAACAAGTTATGTGAAATGGTAAGAAACTGATCTCTGCAATCATCATGTATTACCAGGCTTCTGAAATGTTTTGAAGTTAGACTGACAAGAATTGGACTTGATATTTTTACTTGTTATGATTATCCCATTCCCTTCCAAAGCAGGTTACTAACCATATCAGAAATCATCTATCATAATCTGAATAAGGATATATTCTTCCTGATGTGTAATTTACATGCCCCAGGTAACGTAAGTTCAAAAGTCTGATTACTGCCATCACTAACCCATGTACTTCCTTCTTTCGTTTTAAATGGCTGGTATACAAGGATTTTATATCATCATTCAAAATTGGAAAAAATTTAAACTATGGAGAACATCAGACATTCATAATACTTGAAGCTATCTGGAGGATCTGACAACTTTAGTACCTGAACAAGTCACAACATTTACTTCCCACTTATGTAAAGACTCTGACTGAAAATACTGTCCTCGCTTATGTAAAGACTCTGAAAATACTGTCCTCGCTTATGTAAAGACTCTGACTGAAAATACTGTCCTCGCTTATGTAAAGACTCTGACTGAAAATACTGTCCTCACGTATGTAAAGACTGACTGAAAATACTGTCCTCGCTTATGTAAAGACTCAGACTAAAAATACTGTCTTCACTTATGTAAAGACTCTGACTGAAAATACTGTCCTCACTTATGTAAAGACTCCAACTGAAAATACTGTCCCTGCTTATTATGTAAGGACTCCGACTGCAATACTGTCTCCACTTACGTAAGGACTCCTACTGAAAAAACTGTCCCTGCTTATGTAAAGACTAATACAGAAAATATTTTCCCCACTTATGTAAGGACTCCTGCTGCAAAAACCATATGGTCTCCACTTATGTCAAGACTCCATTGAAAATACCCTATGGTCCTTGTTTATGTTTGGACTCCTACTGCAATACCATAAGGTCCTGAATTAATGTAAAGTCTCCTAATGAAAATACTCTACAGTCCAATGCCTGTCTAAAAACTCCTACTGAAAACATCATATGATCCAACTTATGTAAAGACTGCTACATCTAAAAATGCCACAATGCAACTTAACTCACATGTGCATAAAGTCTGGATTGAAGACTTTTAAATGCTTTACGTTAAGCTCCAGAAACAAACAAAAAATACTTTAATTCATTGAAACATCTTAATCAGATCTGAAGTTTTGTCAGATACAAAAGTGCAAAAAGTGAATGGATGAACAGACAAACAAAACATAAAAATACTGAAACTGATGAACTGTGAAAAGTAGCAAATGGCATTTGTATGGGTAAAAAATTTGATATACAGTCAATCCCACTTATCTCGACCTCGGTTATCTCAAGAACCTGAGTATGTAGGACATTTTGGTCTGGTCCCAAAAAAATCCTTCTTCGCTATGCTATCTTTTCCCCGCTTATCTCAACCCCTGTAAAGTTGATAACCCTGTTAAGTCGGACATAAGTTTTGGTTCGAAGTAACATGTGGACCCACTGAAGTCAACGAAATGCAACTTTTAACGTCCATCTCAGTGAAATTTTACAAGAAATGATCCGGCATTTCCACTTTTACCGGTACCTTGTACTGGCAATGATAGAAAAAGTCGCTACAAGACCAAATTTTACTGGTACAAATGCTAATCAACCAATCTCATCAATGTATGGTTTATCACTTGCATAGGTTGGATAAGACTATCTTGCAAACAATACTTTAGAGAAAGGAAATTGAATGAATGTGTTTCTGACCTTTACATAAGCTGCCTTCAAAATGGACATTATCACATGTCAACACCATGAAAATATAGTTCGCCCAACACAGCATCGTGAATTTGATCTTATCTGTAACTTGGAAAATTATCTGGTTAAATACCTAATTTGTTTTACACAACATATTTAAAACAAATTTAGTAATAGTTAGTGTGTTTCCATGACTGGTGCGAGTGTAAGCCTTCAACTTCAGCATGGCTATATCATGTGACTCACAATAATCTATAAATAGAAACCCGCAAAATTCCAAACTAAGCTACCCCCCTCTCAGTGGTTATTAATTTGTTTTGAAGAAGAGTAAATAAAAGCACCAACAGTATTGTAAAAAAAAAATCTATAGCGCCCAGTATTTTTTTTTCAATAAAATTGTTGATCGCAGTACCATGATTACATATTCTTCAACACAAACGGATTGATGCAGAAAGCCACTGATAGGATTAAAATTTGAAACAAAGAGAAGAGTGCTTTCATTTGTATTGTTTTTATCTTGAATATCAAAGTCTTGCAATCCATCAAAGTGATTAGCTGACCTTCCTTCTGTGCTGTTCTTGCCAACGGTCACTGATCAAAGTCGGGGGGGAGGGGATATGGGACTACAATTCTATGAATGGAATAAGTTGGCTTCATACAGAATTTGATGTTGAGACAGTTAACTTTAAAGACTTGAAACACATTTTACAGTTTGTCAGGACATGAATACCGATAGCCCCATCTCTTTCCGGTGCAGAAGCAAATTTTATCGGTAAAAACCGGCATATACTGGTGTAAAGGAACCTCTGACGATCAAAACAAAAAAACAAAACGAACTATTGATTTTCACGTCCAATATTGGTCAGTTACATTTTGCTGCTACTCAACTCTAATGAAAGAAAATACTTCTAAAAAAAAATATACTTCTACATGTACATGTACTTCAACTGGCCTAGATTTTGGATAGCATGAGAAAATCAATGTCTTGCTGAGGCTACCAATGGGATGAGGTTATTCACAGCAAAATAAAAACAACTTTAAACCACTGACATTGTTGCAGTAACTTACTGTTGTAAAAATGTGTGACTTATTCATTATTCTCATTTAAGAGACATCCAATCTTCTTTTTTCTGCAACCAGGCATGACTGAATTATTATTTTTATTGTGCATTAGAAATGCCATCTGTTTTCAGAAACAAAACTTCTCATTTTTGGTACTTCAGATGCATAATCATTGTTCTGCAGTAGATTTATCAACTAAACCATGATATCTCGGGACCTGGTTATGTCGAAGATTTTTTGACACCCCTGGCATAATCGAGATAACTGGGTTTGACTGTATCATGAAACGGATTTTGTTATGTATTAGCAGGGCCAGACTTTCTTTTGGAACTATGGTACACGAATATAATTAATGAAGACAATGTGATCTGAAATACAAGAAGTATCATTACCTGAGCACACGTATCGGCTCCAGCTCTAATCAGCTCCTGAATAACAGGTCGGCTGTCAATCCGTGTGCATGCATCTCCAAGACGCTGTGGTTTCCCATGAGCCTCTAGTGCACAGAACAGTGCTGTGTAGCCTGAATAAAAGGAATCATTTTAATTGATAAAATGGTTCTTCAGAAAACATACATATAAACTGATTAACCCTAACAATCAAGATATACCTAAACTGATTAACCCTACCAATCAAGATACACCTCAACTGATAAACTCTAACAATCACGATATACCTAAACTGATTAACCCTAACAATCAAGATATGCCTAAACTGATTAACCATAACAATCAAGATGTATCTAAATTGATAAACCCTAACAATTATGATATACCTAAATTAATAAAACCCTAATAATTAAGATACTCCATTTTCTTAATTGCTAACCTTTATAGGATGACAGAACTTCTCTAGTCCCACTTTCAATATATATCAACACACATAAAAGTGCACCATTGTATCATGGGCTGTGTATCATGAAAATTATATTGTTTCACCCCTGAGAGCTATGCATTAAAGTGAGGAGGGCAGTCAGTTACCCACCATTATTGTTAAAGATATTGATGTTGAGATCTGGAGCCTGGAGAAGTTCCTGAAGGGTACGCATATATTCTCTTCCATGTGATGATGCTACGTGTATTGCAGCCTTGACTTCAGTCACCCCTCTATCATGTATGAAGCTCTGAAGTTACACAAGGTGTATATAATTGTAGAATAAAGTACATGTATATAATACAACTGTATACTAGTGAAAATTAAGACAAAATACTATAACCAGTTACTGCATTTCCACTACTGTGATGTATGTATTATAACCAGTTACTGCATTTCCACTACCGTGATGTATGTATTATAACCAGTTAGTGCATTTCCACTACTGTGACATAGGTATTATAACCATTTACTATATTTCCACTACTGTGATGTATGTTGTCCACTTAGTACTTCGGAAAAATTAACTCAGTACAGCAATTCCGAGTTCTTCAGAGATTCTTGCTTGCCTTGTCTCATTTTTACTTATAAATATGGATTATACACAGTCACTCTTAACCAGTCCTTTAAATTTCATATATTTTCCAATATACAGAAAGCAACCAACAGGCTTTGATTTTGTTTTTGGTCCAATGGGTCTTGTTATGTGCACAGCAAGCAGTGATAACTGGGAGTATTCCTAAGCTGATTAATAATTTCTCTCAAAATCCATTTATGATTAATATCTGTATATAAAAACCACCAGTCTACAGAAAAAACTTTTGTGTGATCACCTGAGAGGTCATTATATTCAAGTTTTGATTGCATATGACTACTTGTTCATTGTACGTTTTTCAATCTGCCTGTAAATTACCCAAGCATGTTGCTGTGAGTTCTAGAATAAGACTGTCAAGATTATTGGTTCTGTGCAATCCTGTGATACCTGAGTGTTGGCATATAATATTTTTGCACATATGTTACCTGAGCAAGAGTGTTGACATTGGCCTTTGCCTTGATGAGCAAGGACACAATGGCAGGTTGATTATTTACAACAGCCAGATATAGGGGAGTCTGTCGTTTCTTATTTTCATGGTCTACCATGTGTTCAAGACCCTCACGGTATAGTCTCTCCAATAAGGCCTGTACAATGAATACCTCAGATTTACACACAGCTATGTGCAGGTGCCTGCAAATTAAAATTTTCATTTTTCATTAAAAAACCAAATAAAATTTTCAAACCATAATACAGCAACAAAGCTAATATTGTGAATAATTACTACATTTATTTGCTTATCATGTAATTTTTCTTTCTTACATACAAGGTCTCAAACTGCACATATTTGAAATAATAAAGTTTTAGCACAACAGCAACAACACTGACATGTTTACTGCCAGGATGAATGTTCAACATTATTTATTTCCATATATCAATTCTGTACAGTGCCATATAACAATTCTGTACAGTTCCACATGTCAATTCTGTACAGTGCCACATATCAGTACCGTACAATGCTTTCAGTATTTTTCAAACTCTGGTATCTAGAGGGCAATCTACTTGAAAATTATGAAGTTGATGACCATTTCACATTTAAGGTCACCAAACACAAATAACCTAGTTGCCACAGAATTTGAAAACAAGCATCAATACTGAGTAGGGAATTCATAGCATAAGTTTACAAAAAGCAGTTTAATTATTATAAAAATAGGTTTTTTCTAATAGTACACATAACTAGCTGGAAGATCAGCCAATGAAATTCACTTATTTGGATTTACTCTATCTCAATACATATTGCCTGGTCTCAGATTCAATGGTACAAGGCATTTACCTTCATTTTCTTCTGACATTAATTTGTTTTAATAATGCACAAGTTATATCTGCATTTCGGAAGTAATTTTACTGAAGGCTGTCAATTTCTACATTTATTTATATTTCATCATCCATATTATCAGCTAGGGTTACCGCCATCAATCCAGTTTCAAACTGGTTATCAATCTTGTTACAATGACATGAAAAATATTAACAAAAGTTTTCATAGTCTGTGGACCAGTCTTGTCACATGTAAAGATGGCCACTCAGTATAGAATATGTCAATCTCACCAATTGATTTAGATTATACTGTGAATTAAAATACATATGCAGACTGGAGATTGGCCCCTGCGTCCTAACTTGGAAACTGTTTATTCTCCACACCCATCAACTATATACACATGTACTTGACATTAAAAGGAGTTAATATATTCAATCAGCATAGGTTTCTGGATCTGTCTTTACCCCTGGGATCACAACTTGGAACTCATTGAGATCCCTACCCTAAAACCATATATAGTAGCAGCAGTAGTAGTAGCGCTAGTAGTAGTATTAAATAATGTATCATTATTAATAATATTATCATTATTATTATTATTATGCTAATGTATCCCAAGAATGTACATATTAACTAAAATATCTGGGCTACAATACTTACGTATCTCCCTCCTCATCAAAGGCATGGAGTTTTTCACGTGGAATATCAGCCACACATCGCCTGGCATTTAGCAACCTCTGGGTTGTAGCTGAGGAAACAGTGACAATTTTTATCACGCTGGCTAACAATAATGGATATCAAACACACACACAAAATATATATATATATATATATATATATATATATATATATATATATATATTTATATAGGGATCGTCCTGGGCTTCGCCAATGTCGCAAATTGCTATTTTTTTCCCTTATTGGTGACAAAATATATCATCTGGCGATTTTTTTGGGCGACAGCCTTTTTGGCTGTTTAATTTGTACATACAATCATGGATTTGGAGTGGAGAAATTCGAAGGGACCGCGAAAGGAAGCCACACACTTGCATACACAATGCACTGGAATCTGTTAAATAAACAAATCCTTTGTTCGTATTGACAAACCTATCTTTACAGTGCATTGTTACATCATAATCCGCTTATGTTGACATCTGGCCTGAGTACTGTATGCTGTGATACGCTCAATCATGCCACCGGACTATACCTACAATCGACCGACCAGTGAAGACGTGAACAGAAACAGCTACAATCAATTGAATGATGGCTAATCCTTCTGTTGTTTATTTTAAATATACCAATAAAATAATTTTGCTGAATCTTCAGAGAAAACTGATTACCTTTGAAGTACCGATTGCTGTGTATAAATACAAAGCAAATGGAAAAAAATCTCAATCAGAATTATATACTGTCAAAAGTGCAACTTTATCATGGGTAAACGTAAGTTAGACGTTGCGTGTTCATCGTCTCATCCTAACAGTAAGTTAACAAAATTAACAGCATTTTAGATTTAGTGCAAATTCATCAGACAACACAGTCACTGAACCTGATGTTATACCTGACAGTCCAACATCATCTACATGTAGTGATGGTAGTAATGCTTCAAGTGCAATACCAAATCATGATGAACGGGTCAAAAGTTCCAGAAAATTTCTCGACAGCTGGAAACTTGAGCGTCCGTGGCAGAGATATGATACAAAATTAAAGGAGATGTTCTGTGATATATGTATCAAGGCACAAGTCGTCAATTTATTTACAGCTGGCTGTGATTCTGTTAATTTTGTTCATTTATCTTTTACTTTTGCCAAATCCCGTGTTACGACTCCAGGGACTTAAACTACGCAACCAGAAATAGCAAAACAAACAAGTTTTATGTAATTGAAAATAATTTATTTCTCAAAATACAGGAGTAAAGGAATTAAATTCACTTACAGCATGGTGAATGAATTCCTATTTCCTAAAGTCCTTTCAATTCCAATAGTTCCAAGAAATCCGAATACATTCCAGCGGAAAAAGCCCCTCCTGTGTTTAAGTTTCAAAATTACAGAAAGATTTCCAAAGAATTCAAATAGTCGCTGAATAAATTTATTTAATACCGTACAGTTATTCAAGCGTGTCATGCAAAAAATAAATTTTTTCACAAACCAGGCTGGGAGATTGAATCCGAAAACACGCAGATGGGGACCTACCATCGGGAATTTTTTGCGGCATATTTAAGCATCGTCTTCACTAAATATTAACCGATTTTTCGGGTCCAATACACGTGAAATTCTCAAAGGACACGCCGTTCCTCCCTGTAGAGTGCGTTATTCCCCCACCCACGTGCCCCGTTTGATAGTCTGGTGAGCTGTGCCGAAACTGCACAATAAATAAAGGTTAGACTCAAGCCTCTTCGACATACTTCAAAGAAACTGCCTGTTCTACAGTGAGTAAAAGCACTAGCAATTGATTGACAAATAAACAATGCCCATTTTTGTTATAACTAACAATGCCTAAAAATGGGTGTGAATTTATGTTAACAGTTCAAATGTAGTCTCAAGCTACCATACATGTGATACCAATTTCCCACATTTTATATTCCACCTTATTTCCTTATTGTTAACTCATATATGCATACAACACTGCTTACTAAACAACATATTTATTCCGAATTAGTTTTTTGGGGGCACATATGCTCCGTGATATGTTTCTTTATTCTTTCTTTTAATTTAATGATGGTAATTAATGCTTATATATATGGTACATTGATGCCAGGTGTTAATTCGTGTAAGTTTCATTGGTGGGAATGGAGATCCTAGTTTGCTTATCGAGAAAAAATCAACAGCATTCAGTGATAATTCTTGGGATTTAGGAAGCAATTCGCTAAAAGCAAAGCATGTAAATCGCGGCAAAAATAAATTTCTGAACTGCTAGTTGACGGAGATGTACATTGTGAAGCTAGCCATAAAGGGGGGGGGGCATTTAATTCCTAAATGCATGAAATCGACGGTCGCATTATACATCACTTATCTTACATTGCAAAGTATGATCATAGGCTTTTGGTATTAAAATGTCATTAACTAAAGTTCCTTACAAAACAGTCATGTAATGATTTATTTTGTAATATTATGGCTGTATTGTTCTGTATTACTTGTTGTCAATGAAGTAATAACTATCCGATCTTTTTCAATTTTCATTGCCTGTGACATTAATAGACTTGGAAAAATATTCACTACTTGTTCTGGCGACATTTTTTGAAAATTGGCGACAAAATATTGAGGTTGGCGATTTTTTTGGCGACAACTTTTTGAAAGCCAGGACCATCCCTGTATATATATATATATATATATATATATATAAAGAATACAAATCATATGGCAAATAACAGTCCTTTCAAGTGCACTGGATCCAGCAAGGGATCACGTGTGTCAGGGATTAATTAAGATAAATGCAATAAACTGACAATGAACAATGCAAAACTAGTATCTAACTAGCTTGAGCGCTTTCGACTCTTAATGAGTCTTTTTCAAAGGCATATACAAAACACAGACAAGACAAACAAATAAAACAGAAAAACTGTAGTGTTTGCAAAACTTTACATGGCTCTTTCTGGAGGAATTAAACCTTTAAATGTATTATGTTTCAACTAGTTTATATCAACTTGTTGCGGATACTGGGAAATATTTGTATTAACGTAGAAATCGATGAGCCATAATGACATCTGTTATTTTGTGTACATTTAAGTAAACACAAATTACATCCTGGATATTTCATTGTTATAGTCGTAATTGTAGGCTATTAAGCAAATTTAGAGAAATTTTCAAAAGGAAAATGTGTTGGCTGCAAAAGATAGTTTTATTTGTGCATGGCTGTCTTTATATATATATATATATATATATATATATATATATATATATATATATATAGATACATATATATATATATATATAATGCTGATAATACCTTATTTTTCCTCATGAAAATGATGCACATGTATGTATGCTGTACTTACAGCAAAGGAACAGGGATTATACCTGGCATTTCAATTAACATTTAAAATATGTTACACGTTTCTATATACAATTATTTAAGGGATACATAAAGAAAATTCTATATAATCATGACAGTGGTTCACTCTGAGTTTATTAGTACATATGTTAGTGTGTGAGTGAACAAGTGCATCAAAAAGGACAGGGTAGAGATATGGGTAGACAGAGGGAATCAACAGGTAGACTGATTTAATAAACCCAAAAACGTGAGAGATTGATTAACATAATATTAGACTGGTACCAACCTTGTTGATTTTGCTGGGTTTGAACAGCTTTCTGCTGCCCAACATTGGACTGGCCTGTCACACAACCATGCCCTGCTCCTTTTGGAGATGCTGATGTGGAACACTGCACTGACTGACCATTTGCTGCTGTGATTACATTTCCTTCTGGCTGTACTGGAATCTTTGGTCGAATTTCTCGCAACTTTTTGGGTTTAGGTGGCTGCTGTGGTTGAATCACAATGACGGTTCCTGTGGGCTGTGGCATGGAGGGGACCACCACAATGGAGGAAGTTGTTGTTGGAGGATTCTGAGGAAGGATCAGGACTGGGGCAGATGCCGCCTGGGACTGTGTGACAGGGGCTACAGCTGAACATGGCTTACTAACATATGCAACAGTTGTAGTGTTTGGTGGTATGGTGACTGACTTGGTAATGGGCCCAGAAAGGACTTGTGCAGTAGTCATAGGCTGTTTCATATGCTCCCTTCTCTTCTTTTCCTTTTTTTCCTCTGTCTCTTTGATGTCTTTGTGAAGAACTTCTAAGGCCATCTGCAAGTGATCCAGATGGGCATTGATATAGTCTGACGTTCCATTATCAATATCCGCTAAATTACATGGATCATGGTTTTGCAACAGACTGCCTGGACTAATGCTAGGTGGAGCAACCACAGGGGATGGAGATACCCTGTAATCATAAGGTGGGGAAGTAACTGACTTGGGTGGAGAATGACCACTTATGCTATCAGGAGAGAATGGATAATGCTTTGGGCTTTGCTCATAACCACTGTGTTCATAACCACTGTCTTCTGACCTGTTGGATGGTGGAGATGTGTATGTCGACCCTGGACTTGAAGCTGGTTCTGAAAACTCAGAAAAGGGGCTCTGCTCTCCTGGTGACCCAATACCAGATTCCAAATCTGATGATTGACTATATCCATTCTTTGACATTTCTATCTGACCAGGCATTGGCGTGACTGATCCCACAAACACTGGAACCTGCTGGGTGGGGTATATTTGGGGGACATCACGAAATGGTGATGAATTATTAATATCATCCAAAAAATCATCAACATAACTGTTTGTATTTATAGGAAATTCTGGAGCAAACAACTGCTTATCTGGAGTTTTAATACTTGCAGTGCCACCTGTCATACCTCCAACATTAACACTGTGGAATCTCTGCTCCACCATGGTATCAGCTATGAAGGAAGGGAGTAGATTATATGTATTTTGTGGCCGTACATATTTCAAGGGCTGCTGATCAACATATACATCATGATCAAGACAGTCAAAGTAATTGCCACGTTTTCCTGGCTTTACCTTCTCGGTTGAAGTATCAAATTGAAAGTTAGTTGCCACATTTTCATATCTGTGATTAACAGGCTGACCATTCTGTGGGCCACGTCCTGTTAGTATTTCTGATTCCTTTACATTACCGCCACAATGCTGGCCCAGATAGTAGTGGTGAGAAACAGGTCGGCCATCTGATGGGCCATGAGGGGTCAACTTAACTTTATTAAGCCCTTCTACAAGTTGACCAACTTCATCTTTGTCATCAGCATCATCATAGACAGTTCCACATATATTCAGCTCCTTAACATATTTAGTCTCTACTGGAGAGTATCCATTAAGGTTATTCGCCTTCATTTCATCACAAGCCTGTTCAGCATTTTCTGATGGCCTGCGTCTTGTCATCATATTCACTTGCTTTTCTGCAAAATAAAATAATAATAATTGGGCTAGGAGTGGTTTTTCTTACAAGTTTTTGGACATATGGCAAAACAGGTGGTGAAAATGAAGAAATTAATTTCTGAAAACAAAACTGAAAAGATGCAGCTAAATCATCTAGCAATTTATTAGAACTTTTAACAAAAACACTAGTGAGTGAAGTGATAAAGTTTCACTAAAACAGGATTTTGATGCTTTTAATTTGTATATATCTGATGATAAATAAACTTGTAATTTTTTTATTATGGAGAATTGATAATGAGTTGTATCATTTGTGGTTATGTCCTTTACACATAGTGATGAAACTCGCTGAAAAGAAATGAACTGTCCAGGTGTCTGTTGAAGTCAGATTTCACCTCTGCCCATTAACATTCAAAACATAAATTATAGTAAAGACAAATATACAAACAGAACTAGCATGTTTTATAACATACTCTTACTAATTTATAAAACCATTTCTTCCTTTCAACTGTCAAATGTGAAAACATCATTGATATTCTTCAGTAATAACAACAATTTCAAATTAGCTGCTATGGTGCTTGGCACCATTTTCATTTAGGTCAAACAATATATGATTAGAAGTGTTTAGTGAAACCCTATTTCATAACGATCATCCATTCAGAGCAAGTAGTGGATTCAGGAATTTTAAGACAGTCTTTATGGCAGCCATACTGGATGTACTAGCACCATTTTCATTTAGGAACAACCCAGTATCATTTGAAGTCTATTGGTGAAAACACAATATTGACAGAGTCATACATTTGGTAGTAATAGAGAAATGGTATTTTTAAGATATTACTTTCCATTCAGGAATAGCAATAAACAGATATTCAAGATAGTTGCTATGGTGACTATGTCAAATGTCAGATCTGCACCAATATCATTTAAGACCAACTAGACATCATAAGAAGTCTTTCAATGAAAACCTGTTGATATGACCATCCATTCAGGAGAAGTATCAAGATAGAATATTGCCACCATCATGTCAGGTCTCCATCATTTTCTTTTAGGACATCATAAGCAGTCTTCTGGTGAAAAACCCAAATCAATATGACTTTCTGTTCAAGTCGAGTTGTGACAGGATCTTTAAGATGGCTGCTGTGATGGCCATATTGGATGTCAGATTAGCACCAGTTTTATTTAGAACCAGCTCAGCATAATAAGAAAATCCCATGTTGATTTGACCATCCATATAGGTTATAGGAAGAGTTAAAAAAAAAAAAACCGGAAAAACATAACACTACACAAGAATTGAAACTGCCAAGTATGACACATGTCATATTATTAAGTTTTCACAGACTCAATTTTTAACCAAATAATTTGAAACTGGAAGTTTTTTCAATAGGTCACATGGAAAATGCTTGTATTATTATTATTATTATTATTTATTGTTATTATTGAGCTCTTTTATATGCATGTGTTTAAGTCTCTATACATGATGCAGCAAAATACTGATGCTGACCTACTTCAATCCATCAAAACTTCCCCAATCGGTTTGATGTATACAGACATATACAGATCAAAGTTTTGTACTGACATGTTAATGATCTCTTCAGGGTGAACAACTCAAGCTACCAAGCTATCAAATTAATGCATGCCTGAGTATGTACTTTTACAGTTGGCAAAGGCACCGGTTAAGAACTTATTTTCTACCATAAAGAATAAATTTCCACGTTATGTTTCAACTAGACCTATTTCTCATATATGGTATTAGAAAATGAGACCGAATTTGAATATTTAGGTCCATTTATATCATGTTCATGAACTCATAAACATTGTCAAAGGATTGTACCGCAAACACATTTCTGAAAGAAAAATGGAAACAAATATACACCGAGAGATGGCCTGCAGTGAAAGGAAACACATATACACTGAGAGATAGCCTGCAGTGACAGGCCTATGTGACCTGTTGGACCGATCGTCTTACCTTTGGTATCGTCGATTTTAACGATTTTCTCACATTCTCCGTTGTCTTTCTTTGCACTGTCCATCTCTACAGCCTTTAACTGTTCTGTCTTCATTGTTTCTGACAAAATTCTCTTAGTATTGTCAGTTTTGTAAAACTAGCCTTGTAAAACACGTCTTTAATTTCCTTCTTCTTGTCGCTTCGCTCTGGGCGGAAGTTGAGCGATTGGTTGGAAAGTTGTTGACATCAGAAGGGGATTCACCTAATAATAATATTTGTTTCATCACGGGTCCCATTGACCAATCAGAATTACGAACTGAATACCTTATGTCAACTTGTCTAATTTGTTGGCATTTTCCGCTATTTCTAAGTAGGTAATGAGCTAAAAATAGAGCTTATATGAAATCACGCACTTTACGAGAATATGCGATTTCCGGTTTTAGCTAAATCTCGAAAAAGTAATCACCACGTAAACAAATCGATTTTATATAGCAAATGAGATTTATTTTATACGAATCGAAGTGAAATGGAGGGGCCAGAAAGAACTGAAAGTACACCCCCAACTAACCAAGATCCAGTATTTCTGTCGGAAGCTTTTCAAAATGGTATGCTAGTCTCAATAATGCTGTGTCACATTGAACTTTGAAAAGAGAGGTGGGTGTGAAAGTAAACACCATTATAGGACACACGGTACTAATGGTATGGAAAAATGGGAACCAGCCTGGAAATGGGTGAACATACAATAGAGTATATATGGGTTCAAACACATGCAGGTCCAGAAAATGCCACGGCTCATATCCTTTCCTCTACATAGAAGCTGACATGCAGGTTTCATCTATACTGATAAATATAGGTTTGATCATGGGCACTTAGAAATTTTAAGTTATTGAATTTTTAATATCATGGTGTTTGCATAGGTTTACTATGGGAACTGAATTAGTACCGTGAGTCCTATAGACAACTTGTACACTACCATGTTCCCTATATAGATGTACACCTCTTCCTGACAGAAGGGGCCAAACATTTAAATTTTGTTGGCGGGGAAAGGGGGATAGATGAATCAGTATGCCCAGAATTTTTTGGGGAAAAAAGTTCTACAATGTATACTGGCATACTGTGATCTTGCAAGTCGTGGTACTAAATAAGAACAAATCTCAAATAAAAGACAATAATTTACCTGTTAATGAAAGTTGCTTGTTTATTTATCATTATCCCCAAGCCTTCCATCAGGATATTTTATAAATAATATCGGTTTAGTTTAGCAATAAACAATATCCAATAGAGAGGCTCCAGGTGGCCATGTGATCTAAAGCATGCAACTTTACCAATCACTGCCATCTCACATGTGTCTGCATAGGTTTGAGAATCAGGCACAGCCTATGTGAGTATGTGAGGAAGCTTGGCAGTGTCTTCCTGTGGGTTGTTGGTTTTTCCCTGGGTTTTTATGGGTTCTTCCTCTACCATTTATACGAGAATCCATGTATAGCCTATCATGTGCTGAAAAATGTTGTTAAGCCAACAACATCCAATATAACATACTGTTTTGAGTCTATAAATTGAGATTCTTATATTCTCATGGCAGATGATGTAAGCACTGTACTGCGGCCCAAACAGGATTTAAATGAACCTGATGTAGAAAATAACATTCCACGTACATCACTGTGTATTGCAGAAAACTTAAAATGAAATTTTAATATATGAAATATTTACAGTCGTCCCATTGCAGTCATATCAAGCATACAGCCAGTCATCAGTTTTGTACCCGATGCCAATTTTGTGGTAATATCTACCAGAGTAATTATATTTTTTATGATTTTATTGTCTTTATTATTATTACTATTATTATTATTATTATTGTTCTTGTCTATTATCCCAACACACAATTATCTCAACATCTTTCGTTCAGAACCTTATTGTAACACTTGACCAGGATATAATTTCTGTACCAAATCCTGTAGATGGTATTGATCTCTCACCACACTGTGTTTCTGTCCTTTGTTCACAGCTTAGAAATAGTTGAAAACATACTGGTTTGCTATGTGATTGACATAAAAACCCATTCGTGTATTATTTTTTGCACAACTTTTTATTACATCTCTTGTTGTAAATTGCCCCTGGTGAGTCTAATATGTAGGAATTGTTATGAATATGTAATTAAATTACTTGTGTGTTAGTTTTAAATTCTTTTTTATTTTAATTTTGTTTCATTACATTTTATTGTAATGATAAATTTCATTGGATTTGAATCTCTTTTCCGAAAATTGGCTTGACCCGATTAGATTATAAGATTTCTTCAGCACTATTTTTAGCTCAGTTTTTGTAAACATCAAGTGAAAACGATTGGCTATTGCCAAGGTTTTTTACAATCTACGTGTTAGCTCTGTTGTAAATGGTTTTATTTTTAAATTCATTTATAGCGTGAGAATTTGATTCTTAGATAGGGCTATTCTTGCATACGTGATAAATGGCATTTTTTTTATTGTGATGTTGAAATTAAAAATCACGTAGCCTGTCACGTGAGACACCATGTGATCTAAAATTGCGGCTTTAAACAGACGCTCTCTAGTACATTTAGGGAGTTGTATTTTAAACCTTGAGGGCTCAAGAGGTTTTTATTGTTGTTGCCAGATTGTTTTGAAGTTCATCTATTTTTTTGGATTTAATAATTTATTTTCTAGAAAACTAAACAAGTGTACTTTTTATAAAAAGTTCTGTGACAAAGAAATTCAGTGGAAATTTATTCTGGAATTCTATACGGAAACATTATAAACTGTGATTCAGTTGAGGAATTGTTGCCATTTGTACAACGACCACATCTGACGTCATCGCCTTCCATATTGGAACGTCATCAAGATTCGAACCTGGATTCTATTAGAACTGTTTAGTGATAGGACTTATATTTTTCAATCTTAGGATTAAATTTTGGATTATATTCACAAACTGTAAGTCCTATTTTCTATTTTTTACATTGTTTTCTAGGGAAATAAATTATTTTGTTAAAATATACAAAGCTTGTTGGCTTCACTCTTTTCTCTTGTTATTTTTGTACGAGCCTACACGTAACAGAATCCAGAGTTTTTCATAGATTTCTTGTTAAGTGTTTGTTTTATATATGTAAGCTGAGAAAATTGTGAAACCATTATATAAAATATGCAGTGTGTTATGTATGTATATGTACTTGTGTCATATACCACAGTGAACTTTAACAAAGACCTCAATACACATGATAAGGAGCAGCCCAAAACTTTCACACACTATCAGTGAAGAAACAAGCTCTGATGCTGTTGCAAAGCATTGGTTTCCTCTTCATTTTAAATGGATTATTGTACATTTAGATGCATAGATATTTGTCCATTCTTGATGTAACAATTTTAACTTATAATACTATGCCTTCATACACAAAGATCACCATGTCATCAGATACAATGTTTTCATATACACAGATCACCATATCCCCATAAAGGTATACACAGATCACCATGCCTCCATATAAACTGATCACCATATTCCTTCATACATGGATCATTACATCCTCATATACACAGGTCACTGTCTTTGTATACACAGATCACTGTGTCCTTGTATACACTGATAGCTATGTCCTCATATGCACGTATCACTGTGTCCTCATATACACTGATCACTGCCTTCATATACACAGATGACTGTCCTTGTATACAATGATCACTATGTCTTCATATACACAGATGACTCGTATACACTGATCACTATGTCCTCATATACACAGATGACTGTCCTTGTATACACTGATCACTATGTCTTCATATACACAGATGACTGTGTCTTCATGTACACAGATCACTGTGTCCTCATACACAAATCACCATGCCCTCATACACTCTTTAATTCATCTGTTCATTTGGTTGACTTGCACTCAGGGAATATTTGTGTCTCAAAATTATGCACTCTGGGAATATTTGTATCTCAAATTTAATTAAATATGTTATCCTAAAGTTCTGAGAAAACGAATTGTTAAATAATTTTTCTATTAAAAGTAAGAGCCATTTCAAGATTAGACATTTGTATTGATAGTAACTATATGCTAAAATTTGTCTGTTTTTATTTCAGTGACAGAGTTTCTGCAGGCTTATGGCTGGTTCATCATTCTTGGTATAGTTGTCATATTGTATATTAAGAGCAAACTGTCCCCTTCCATACAAAAACTTCAGGATAAGCTAGAGCAGAGAAAAGAATCCAGAAACTATGGTAAGATATACTGCCTATGTTGTTTTTCTTGTAACCATTAAAGTGAAAGTACAATTAGTTGACTGTTAACAAGTGAGACTCAGGGCCTAGTCTACAACTTGTTATGTATATTTAATTTAATTGTTTGTCTGTTAGTTTTAAAAATTGTTTTACATGCTGTTGTAAGGTAACATTGTTTACTGGACTTGACCTTGTCCAGAATTGAGTTCAGTTCTGTTTGACCTGATTGACCTTTTTTTAAATTTTTCTTATTTCATTGATGTAAACAACTAATAATAGCTTCATTATCCTCTATGGGTATGAGTTTATTGACCAAATTATTATTCAGGTAAACATGTTGATTTGGGTCAGAGTTTTGGGGATTTCAAAGTGAATTTTATAGGGTATTATGTTTTAACTAAACAAGGCTCATTAAATCATGCTAGAAAGTTTTTTTCCATTAGGTAATGGTTGTTTTTAGAAAATGCTAATTTGTGACCTGAGGTCAAACAGAGAACTATATTATCTTGTGACTGTCAGAATATTACCATTTGTGCCTTAACATCGGGCACTTTAAATTGTATTATGTTGTGTCCAGTTTGGGCTGAATTTTACTTTCTTCAAATTATTGAATTCAAGTGATTATTTTCTCTGGAAATACAAAAGTGCTCTGATAAAATTTGTGGATAAAGACATTCATTGGAATTTATACTGAATTCAAACCTGGAATAATATTTCTGTGATTCAACAAGAAACTCTTTGACACATCTGTATGATGCAGGCCATAACAGACACATCATTGCCTTCAATTTAAATCTCTTCGGGACTTGAACTGAGTTTTATTCAGGACTTTTTATTACTAGGACTTGTGTCTTTAATTCTTGGATTATTTTTAGATTTAATTCGCAACACTGTTAAGTTCTTTTTTCTTATTTTTCACTTCGTATTCTAGGGAAATAAATTATTTGTTAAAATTTTACAAAGCTTGTTGTCTTCGCTCTTTTCTGTTACTTATTTTAAGAGCATAGACTCGTAACAAACTGAACGTATTTGCGGTAGTTCCTTCTTCTGTTTTAAAAAACAAAAAGGAATAAAGGAGTATTTAATGAAGAAAATATGAAGCACAATATTTATTCATTTTAGTGTAATTTTGTGTGATTATTTTAAAAGTAAACAATTACCCATCCTACAGTAGTTCAAGTAGGCTAAAGAACTGTGTGTTCCTCATGTCACTTTGCCATGTTATTAGAATCTGTACCTATTGAGTCTCTTTTTCTTGGTAGATCTCTAGGACTTTTTCTTCAGTGTTAATGATAATATGTACAAAAATAAATGACAGAAAGCTGCACACAATTAATGGAAAAAAGATAAAATCAGATGTACAAATAAGATAAAATCAGATGTACAAAAGAAGATAAAATCAGATGTACAAATAAGATAAAATCGATGTACAAATAAGATACAATCAGATGTACAGTTTTCTTAAGTAAGACTAAATCAGATGCACTTATCACTTGAAGGTACACACATTTCCAGAAAAATGAAACAGACAGGTTTTGATGCTGTCTTTTCTTATTCACTACTGGACCTTTTATTGAGTTGATACTGTGTTGATTCACTTCTGGACATTTTACTGAGTTGATATGGTCTTAACTTGATTCACTGCTGGGTATTTTACTGACATGATACTGTGTTGATTCACTACTGGATATATTACTGAGTTGATACTGTCTTAACTTGATTCACTGTTGGACATTTTACTGAGTTGATACTGTTTTGATTCACTACTGGACCTTTACTGAGTTGATACTGCCTTGATTTGCTTCCAGACATATTGCTGAGTTGATACTGTCTTAACTTGATTCACTGCTGGGTATTTTACTGAGTTGATACTGTGCTGACTTGATTCACTGCTGAATATATTAATAAGTTGATACTGTACTAACATGGTTCACTGCTGAATATTTTATTGAGTTGATTATTAACATGATTCTCTGCTGGGCATTTTACTGAGTTGATACTGTGTTAATGGAGTTCAGTGCTGAAAATTTTACTGAGTTGATACTGTGTCTCTTGACTCATTGCTGGATATTTAACTGAGTTCATTCTGTGCAAACTTGATTTACTGCTAGACTTTTTACTGAGTTGATACTTTGCTAACTTGATTCACTGCTGGGTATTTACTTAGTTACTGCCATTATGAAAAAGTAGTCTCTTTAAAACATAATGTAAAGTAATTTGTAAATATAATTTTACTTGTAATTTTCACTCAAATTTCCAAGTGTTTTTATTCCAGTGCAGTGAAATTTCATGAGAGCAATATGAGTATACTGCCATGTACATTTGGCCATCTTCTACTGACAGCTAGCTGTTTCAAGTATACCACGCTATAAATATGGCCATTTCTACTGACACCTAGCTGTTATAAGTATTCCACACTGTAAATATGGCCATCTTCTACTGACAGCTAGCCATTACAAGTATTCCACACTATAAATATGGCCATCTTCTACTGACAGCTAGCTGTTACAAGTACAACACACTATAACTACATGTATGGCCATCTAATACTGACAGCTTGCAATTAAATGTATTCCACACTATAAATATTGCCATTTATTTTACCAAGAGCTTATTGTTACAAGTATACTATACTGTGAATATGGCCATTTTATATTGAGAACTTGCTGTTACAAGTATACTGTACTGTGAATATGGTCATTTTATACTGAGAACTTGCTGTTACAAGTATACTGTACTATGAATATGACCATTTTATACTGAGAACCTGCTATTACAAGTATACAGTACTATGAATATGACCATTTTATACTGAGAACCTGTTATTACAAGTATACTGTACTATGAATATGACCATTTTATACTGAGAACCTGCTATTACAAGTATAATGAGTATATTGTGCACAGAAGCATAGATCTTTGGTATTGATTAATTTGGACCAAATTGTAATTGCTCTCACAAGCCAGAAACTAAGTAAATCAGGTGAAATAATATAACTTGAAATGATGACATCATTTTATATTGAGGGGACTGGAAGTGTGGGAACACTGTACATTAATTTTTCTAATCTGCATATTCAGATTATTTGGAGAAGTTGAATAGAAGACAGCTACATGTTTGTAGTACAGATGGACAGATTAGTCACCGATTTTAAATTCCCTCATTATACTGCATATCTGTTATAAATATAGGCAAGGTCATAAGTGTCCTATTGAATTTGTTACATTTTGTAGTGTTGCCAAATAATTTATTTAATTTGACAGTTGAGAACCTATTAGAATCTGGTTCAGTATCCTTAGATTTTCAAATTTTGTGGCTTTGTGTGCAACATGCTAAGTTATGGTACAGTGTTGTTGAAAGCTCATTATAAGATAGCCCTCACTTATAACATTGGTCACTGTTATGACTCCAACAGCAGTGTTATTTAGAGGGTGTGTGGTCACTGCTGTGACTTCATGGTGAATGTTACAGAGGGTGTGTGGTCACTGCTGTGACTCCATGGGGAATGTTATAGAGGGTGTGTGGTCAGTGCTGTGACTCCATGGGGAATGTTATAGAGGGTGTGTGGTCACTGTTGTGACTCCATGGGGGAATGTTATATAGAGGAACTGAGTCACTGCTGTTACGATCACAAAATGTGTTTTTATAGATGGGGCAAGATGACATAATCACTCGGGCTGTATAGAGGGAGCCGGGTCACTGTCATTACTCCCATGAAGAATTATATGGAGGAAGTGTTGCTCTGATTCCCATGAGTGCTATAGAGAAGGAATGGTAGCCACAGTTGTGACTCCCATGAAAAGTTGTTTTGAGGTAGTGCTGCTTAAATTTCCATGAGTTCTGTATATAGGGAACAGATTCACATTTTATTTCTGTTCTCTAAGTATTTTCTTGACAGCGAAGGCTTAATTTTTCAGGGCATTCTCTTAGTACTCTTTGCTGGATAAGTTAGCTAAATCTTTGCCAGAGTTACTACCCCGTGTACGTCATTGGATCAGTTACTGTTACTTTAAAATCCTTCCAGCTACTTTCAGTTTAAGGAGAGACCTGTTTATATCACGTGTTAGAAAAATTGTCTTCTAGAGAATTTGGGAAACTTGTTCATCATTGATTAGTGTCACAGAGACTCCACAGACTGCACAATGTTGGAAAATAGAGGGCTCATTGAATTTAAGGTTTTTGCTATACATATATATGATTTGGAAGCTATATATATTAGAAAATAGAGGGCACACTGAGTTAAAGAGTGTTATATATATATATATATATATATATATATATATATATATATATATATATGTAATGACTTGGTAGCTATATATGTTAGAAAATATATATACAGTGTGACCCAGCGATAACACAGTAGTTGGGAGCCATAGAACCCGACCGTGTTATAGACTGAACCATGTTATAAGCAACCAGGTTAGTTAGCTGAAGAAAATGATACATGTACCCAAAAAAATGCAGGGGGGGGTAGGTAATAAAAGCAGGTGCAAAAATACGTGCTTCATTGGCACAGTTACCATCTTAAATCGATTTATATTAAATGAGAATATGCCTGTAGTGAAAACAGAGAAGGCATATATAATATTTTACTTTATTCAGAGAACCAAGCATTGGTACATATACGTGTATACTGTTTATATATACATGTCTAATGTATAGCATGAATAGAGTATCAACACCATATACTCACCCGCGAATCTCATCACATACATTGAATCCACAATACAAGTTATTCCATCGAGAATATGCACACACACAGATTTAAAATATTCAATAATTTTGTCACATGTCATACAGGTCTGAATTCAGTGGAAAAAAATAGCACAATCAGGTAGCGAATGATGAAGCACATTTACTTTTCAGTACGTCCCAAGTTGGTAAAAGTTAGTTTGCGTTTTAATCCACTGTTGGTAGCATTCATAAGCATAAACTTTTTTTCTGCAAAAAGGAAACTTTCACAGCACAGTGAACGTGTTCCAGTCACGTTGGAAAATGAAGCAATCCATCAGATTCCATTGCTTTTAATTATGTTTGGTACTGACTTCCTTTGAAGAAAGATTCTTTGTTTTTATTGAAGATTGTAGTCGGCTTTCTTTGATGAAGGGTGCATGAGTTATTGAAGTAACCGCTAAAGGCCAGCTTTGAAGAACCAAACAAATGCCCATTTCTTATTGTGGTGGCAACATCAAATAATTGTATTGCATGATTGAGACTGATTTTTTTGTTTTATTTGCTTAGTACATTTTCGTAATAATCGGTGCGTCAAAGGTAATCTGTTCTTTGAAATTTCAGCAAACTATTTTATCTGGGTACATTTTTAATAAAAGAATTGGCAGTCGTTCGGTCGATTTTAGACACTGTTCCTCCCTTCCTATTGAATAGACAAAGAAGTACGATTTTTTTGTTTAGTTGTGGTAGTGGAGTGATGCTGCCTTCCACGCATGTGTCAGAAATTTTAAAAAGGGTTAATGGATGATAGATAATGCAGGTATTCTGGTCTGATTACAGGGATTACTAAAGAAAATGTGAGTGTTCTGAAGGATTTAATTCTGAGTAAAAAGCAGAGGAATTTTACTTACCATCCACAAACAAATGTCAATCTATGTAAATATATTAATTACTTTCATGCAGCCGAAAGTCCAACGAAAGATAGATTAAGAAATAAAAATGACTCATCCAGTTGATCTCCGCCACCAGAAATGTCAACAACAAAAAAAGCGGATATCTCACAAAATACAGTACTCATGCAAGATGTCAACATAAGCAGATTATGATATAACAATGCACTGTTAAGATGGTTTGTCAGTATGGACAAAGAACTTGTTTATGTAACAATAGGCAGATTTCAGTGCATTGTATATCAAGTTTGTGGCTTCCTTTCATGGGGCCTCTGAATTTCTCCACTCCAAACCAATGGTTGTATACACAAGTTTAAACAGCTAACAATGTTGCCAATAATAATAAAAAATATCATCAGATGGTATATTTTGCCACCAATAAGGAAAAAAAATCGCAATTTGAGACATTGGCAAAGCCCTGCGTGATCCCTGAATAAATTTTTTGCATGTTATTTTTTGTACTTTTAAGAAGAAAAAACTTTTTTCGTGTACAAGAAAAATACATATAAAATTTCAGGAGCCATGCCACGATTGTCTTGTATTATTCATACATAATCTCTTCCCTAAAATGATAATACTCTTTTTATGTTTTTTTTGTATTTTTAAGAATTTTTTTTGTGTGTGTATGAGAAAAATACATGTATATGAAATTTTGGGAGCCACACCACGACTGTGTTATATCCAAATTCATGTTATAACGGTGTGTGCTATAGCGGGGTCACACTGTATGTTGGAAAATATCGGGCTCATTGAGTTATAAGTATTTGATATATACAAATGGCTAGGGGTGGGTGGATAATAAAAGCAGGTGCAAAAATACATGCTTTTGATTTGATGAAAACAAACTAGTCTGAAATACACTTGTCTGTTGGCAACTTACATTGGTGTAGTACAATCCATAATCCATTAAGTACTGTACATGTATATGAAAACTCCATGAATTTGAGTGTAAATCACATTTTATAAACTTAATGTATCAGTCACATCCCATCAGAAAACACAAATAACACATATAAAAAAATGGTAGTTGTCGTTTGATCTATATCCAATTGACATTAAACAATTCACTATGATATTGTTGCCAGTAGAATGTGGCTATAGTTGTTAGATGCTACATGTACTTAAATTGGCTTAGATTTTGGTCAGCTGGAGACAGCTGTCATCTTGCTGAGGATAGCCAGGGAATGAGGCTTTTCATAGTGAAGTGAAAATGTGAACAAATTAAAATGTTTAGCAAGCATCTTTGCAAGATACCCCGTCTTCAATTAACTTGATGGCCCGGTATTTATAATTTCAAAAGATTGGAGGTTTAATTTGCGTTTTATGCTGCCATTGGTAGTGATTGCAAGCATAAACTTTTTTTTCCTTTGGAAAATGCAACAGTCCATCTGATTCCATTGCTTTTATTTAAGTTTGGTGCTAACTTCCCTTGATGAAAGGTTCTTTGTTTTTATTGAAGATTGTAGTCAGCTTTCTTTGATGAAGGGTGCATTATGTTATTGAAGTCACAACTAAAGAACAGCTATGGATTAACCAAAGAAATGCCTGTTTCTTACTGTGGCTGCAGCATCAGATACTTGTATTATATTGATTGAGACTGAAATTTTTTGCTCATTATTTAAACAGAATGATCGATGCATCTGAGGTAAACAGTTTTCTTTGAAGTTTCAGCATAACTATTTTTTCTGGGTACATTTAAAAATAAGGAATTATCCATCATTTAGTCGATTATATCAGTTACTGTTCCTGCTGTCAAAGGTTGTTAGATTGTAGCTAGTCCCAGTAGCATGACTGTTGGAGTTTATCACAGCCCTGTACTTAGGCCAGGTTTTTCAGCATAGCATATTATGATATAACAAAGCATTGTTAAGATGGTTTGCCAATATGAACAAAGAATTTAGTTATGTAACAGTAGAAAGATTCCATTGCATTTTATATCAAGTTTGCAGCTTTCTTTTATTGTGCCTAAATTTCTCAAACTCCAAACCCAAGATTGTATATACAAGACTAAACGACCAACATTTTCACACACAGACAATTTCCAGATGGTATATTTTGGTGCCAATAAGTAAAAAAAATCGCAATTTATGACATTGGTGAAGCCCATCACGATCCCTGAATAAACTCTATATTTTTCATACTTTTGAAAAGAAAAAATACTTTTTTATGTATGAGAAAAGTACTTGTATATGAAATTTCATGTGCTATGCCATGATCATGTTATATTAGAATTCATATGTGTTCTCTTCCCCAAATGATAATAAACTTTT
Organism: Megalonaias nervosa; assembly: GCA_016617855.1. Lineage (NCBI taxonomy): Eukaryota > Metazoa > Mollusca > Bivalvia > Unionida > Unionidae > Megalonaias > Megalonaias nervosa. The sequence goes on from JAECUM010037076.1 coordinate 39,556, forward strand.
TACATGTTATTTTTCCTACTTTAACGAAAAAACTTCTTTGTGTACAAGAATAATACATGTACAGTGTATATGAAATTTGCCATGATTATGTTATATCTGAATTCATGTTATAACAGAGCATGCTATAGTGGGGTCACACTATATGACTTGGTAGTTATGTATGTTGGAAAATAGACGGATCATTGAGTTACAGAGTGTTTGCTATACAAATATAAGACTTGGTAGCTATATATGTTGGAAAATAGAGGGCTGATTGAGTTACATAGTGTTTCTATACATATATATGACTTCATAACTATGATAGTTAAGAACAACCAACTACCCTTTTCAGATCCCAGTAAAGCTCTGAAGATGAGTGAAGAGCTGGAGGCAGCACGAAGACGCATGCAGGAGCAACTTAATGCTCAGGCAGCCAGATATGCTGAACAACAAAAAATTGTGCGTATTCTTCTTAGTCCTTAGAGCTGATGAATTGTAAAACTAATAATACAACTACATGGTCTTAAACTAAATAACAGAAAGGAGCAAAAACCAACATGTTTAGTAAAATTCAGCAAATAATTTGTTTCATTGGAATACAAAGTGAAAATTTAAAAAGAGTCGACAGTATTGTAAATTAAATCTCAAATAGGCCTATAAGTTCTGTCAAACGTCCAAAAGTATGGAGTATTCCAAATGAATTCCAATCCTGAATGTTCTGATGTACAAATAACCTGGAATAGTGTTGATATGCTAACAGTCTTGGTGTATCACACTATTATAATCCAAAACATCTCCAGATGAATTCACAGTATTCCCAAAACAGTTATTTAGTCTAAAAGTATTAATGAGCACTTTGTAATTGAAATAAATAAATCTTCTCAAATTAAAACAGACTGCAACTAAAATACTGATTCCACTTCAGATGTTAAGATAGGAATGAATAATTCTAATATAAACAACCCTAAATAAAAACCTAAGACACAATATGAGGACCAGGATGAGGGTCAAATGTTTATTTCTAGATACATAACACTGAGATAACCATGTGTGCTTATTACCACTGAACTGCAAATTTTTTTATATTATTGGGCAATATTGGTTGATTTCCAGAACTGAGATAACCATGTTTGCTCATTAGCTGGACTATAAAAAATTGTGTTTTTATACCTGTAAATCTGTAGATGTCCAGGATTGATTACAGTTTGGTAACATACCAGATTTACTACATGTAAATCCCTAGGTGTTTGGTAACAGGCCAGATTTATTTATTACAGTTAAATCTATGTGTGACTATCTTTGATTACTGTTCGGTAACACACCAGATTTATTTATTACATGTAAATCTATATGTGACTAACTTTAATGACAGCTGAATAACATAACAGATATAAATATAGGATTAAATAATCATGGTTGGGTATTTATCAGTGAGTAAATTATACCTAATCACTCCAGAAGTAAACAAAGTATGAAAGACTTTTTGTTAACTTTGTAAGTGATTAGGTAGCAATTTACATTTCAATGAATATCCTACCATGACCATTTAATCCTTATAATTTTGACTTTCTTCCTTTCTGTCATCATGTCAGTGGATTTCATCAGGTAGCTCATATGTTTCTTTCATTAGTTTCACTGCACCAGAACATATAGCCCCATTTTCGCTAGCCAGGAATCCTTGACTCTTTACACAGTATGATAGGGTAGAGTGTGAGAATGTACTCTAGGATCTTTGCATGATGAATTCACACATAGCTATCATAAACTCTTACTTATTGCAAAAAAATACCAACCCTAAAGGTACGCAGACATCGAGTTATCGCCCTAGAGACTTTCAGAGTTCTGAATAAGCTTGCATATGTTTATGATTTAAATATAATTTTGGATATTCAAATATATTAGATGTCCCAAGAATTAGAACCGTAACATTTGGTAAAAAAAAATCTCTTAGATATCCAGCTTCCATAAAATAATTCTATGGAATGAGCTACCAAATCACTTTAGAGAGTAATCAAATTTTATTTCATTTATATCTGTAATTCTACCTTGGAATTGTACAGACTGTAAATGTAATATCTGTAAATAATACACCCACCCACCCCTGCCATAATGATGACAGCAGTTATCTAAATAAGTTAGTATGGTCATTTTAAAAAATTGTTTTGATTGTTGTTTAAACTAAGCTGTTCTTTTTTTTTTAACATTGCACTCGCATATGGCATGTGCTTGTTCAAGCATTTGCTGTTCCTGCTTTCTACACATTTTGATATTTCAAAAGCAAAATCGTATCCCATTTTTAGTGAGATCCCTTGTTTGTTTTATGAGCCTCACAGTTTAATAACAGTGTTGGAACATATTGTCAAAGCAAATTGCAATAATTTCTGAAGATTGGCTTGTAAAGCCTGCCATATGCATTCGTTGGCAAAAGGATTGAGTGTTGGAGTGCAGGAAAGTATGGGTGATTACATTGTTTTAGCTTCTATTGGGCAATTTAAATCTGTTGGGTTGTAAATTTTGATAGGAAATCACCAAGGTTTGTAGGTGGAGGCTTGTTGTTATTATTATAGTGTAAGTAAGGCATTGGTATAGACAGAGTTTCACATAAAATGACCTAGAAACAGGGAACCAAAAGTAGGGTGCAGAATTTACTGATGTGTAAAAAGTTTAAGTTCAGTATCACATGACCATTTATATCCAATCAGATTGCAGAAAACTTGGTCAATTGTAATTATTACACATTAACAGTATTAATGACCAAGACCCTAATGGAGTTTACCAAATATTTTGATCTGGACTTGAGTTGATCTAGACTGTTTGGTGTGTAAATGTGAGTCAGGACTATCTAGTGTGTAAATTTAAGGACTGGTGAGTAAATGAAAGTTAGGACAAGTTAGTGTGACATGTAAGTCATGACTGTTTGGTGTGTAAATGTTAAATCAGAATTTTTAATTTGGAGTTGCTTAAATTATCCTATTTAGATGATAAACCCATAATTACTGGTAAGTATAGGTTAATCCCTAGTTGACAATTAAAAATGCTGATGAAATTGCATATCATTACTAAGATGCTTTTCCTATGCTTCGCAAGTAGTGTTACTTAAGGATCAGTTTTGAGACCACTTTTCCTTATTTAGATTAACACACAAATGATTACAATTAAATTATATTTAACTTTATAACTTTTGCAGCAAGTAATACTTATGATGTATGTAATATTGTTTTGTCCTAACTCTAAAGTAAATGCACATTTACACAGAATCACAACTTACCTGTATTTGAAACCACAGATTTCAGTGGAAAAGTTGAGTGTTGTTTGAGTACTAGAGTCTAATTAAAGCATTCCAAATGTTGATGTGGATCAGTTTTGTTTCGTTTCCTTAGTTCCAAATAATATCAACACAGTGAAGAAAGAAGAGACTTGACTTGTTTATTAAACTTAAGAACAGTGGTAGTATATGGTTAATATAGTTTAAAATTTAAAAGGTCAAAAGTGAATTTTATTCAGCAGTTCATACTGATTCACAATGGCTGTTGTAATTTTATTACAGTGATGACACAAAATTTGACAAAAATGCAGCACACACAATGAAATTATGTTTTTTTTGTTTACTAAATGCAGGCTCACTCATACATCATTGCTTGCAGACTCATGACTGTAGATTATTGTTGGCAGACTCACGTCTCATACATTATTGCTTGCAGGCTTATGACTCATACATTATTGCTTGCAGATATGTCATACATTATAGCTTGCAGACTTGTGTATCATTCATTATTGCTAGCAGACTTGTGTCTCATACATTATAGTTTGCAGACATGTCATACATTATTGCTTGCAGACTCATGTCTCATACATTATTGCTTGTAGAGTCATGTCTCATTCATTATTGCTTGCAATATCATGTCTCGTACATTACTGCTTGCAGTTATGTCTCATACGTTATTGCTTGCAGTCATGTCTCATACATTATTGCTTGCAGAGTCATGTAACATGCAATACAGATTCATGAGGAGGAGTACACATGGTAGGTCAGCTGGTAGAGCATCGGCAATTTAATCTAAGGGTCAGGTGTTCTGTGCCTGTCAAGACCAGCTGTGTCTTTGGGAAAGGCACTTAGCAGCTCCCATTGCCTCAACATGATCTAACCATGATGTGTACCATTAGAAACCAACCAACCAACTTTGCCCTTCAGCCAGAACTTGGTCCCTTTGACCTGTTTTATCACTACAATAACTTGCATTAACCTTTACATTTAGCTTAGTTCTCAGACACTTTTGCCTAACTGAGTCACTGTGACCAATATTTTGTGCACCACTTTTGTGTTGTTAACCTTTACTCAGTTGTATGGATACTGTTACTACAGAATTATTTAACTAGATACTTACGCTGCATCATGAAATAAAAATCACTAGACCACTTAGACAAAACAAAGCTTTGCAATACCTCACTTGGTGTTTTTCTTGATTGAAGTAAAATGAGTGAAACAAAAGTAATGATAGTAATTTTAAAAAATTGGTATAAACATGTCTTACATGAAATACTACAAGAGTTCAAACAAGTTCATTAAACTTGAAATTGGCCTTCCTTATATTGAGAGGGAGAGGGGAAGGCACAGATATGCTGCTTAACGGGAATACATATCTTGTTCCTAAAAATATAAAACAAACATACAACTGGGGCCCCTAGTGGCTGGGTGGTCTAAAGCGCTCTCCGTTACGGATCACTGCCATCTCACCTCTGTCTGCGTGAGTTCGAGTCTCAGGCTTGGCTAATGTGGGCACGTGAGAAAGTCTGCCAGTAGCTTCTCGTGGGTCGGTGGTTCTTCCCGGGGTTTTCCAGGGTTCTTCCTCCACCAATTATACTGGCCGCCATATATAGCCTATCTTGTGCTGAAAAATGGCGTTAAATCCTACAACAACAACAACAAACATACAACCATTTATGAATAATTACAAATAGTATGCAATATCATTCATTTACAAATTATATATATATATATATATATATATATATATATATATATATATATATATATATATATATATATATATCTAATAAGCAATAGATACTGATTGATTGATGATAAGTAAATACTAATTTTATTAAATGATTTTCTCTCTCTCTCTCTCTCTCTCTCTCTCTCTCTCTCTCTCTCTCAGAAAATACATTATTAGAGTCTGTTAGAAGCATTAATGGATATAATTTATCTATATCACATATGCTTATTTCTAATGGCAATAAAACATTTTTAATTTCTCAGAAAGAAGAAGAGAAGAGGCAACAAAAGATACAAGAGTGGGATAATTTTCAGGATGGGAAAGGATATAGATCTAAGTACAAACCAGTAAGTATTAATTATCATAAATCTAGTAGGTACAGAATTTTCTTTATCAGTATTTCACTATCTAATATCTGTTGTTTTTGTGCAGTCAATTATAATACACATTAAGGGAATTGAAACTTTACAATATTTTATAATGCTGTTTCACTATCTAATGTATATTGCTCTTGTTCAATTAATTATGTTACAACTCAAAGGAATTGAAACTTTACTGTATACTTACCATTACCTGTTTCAGATTTTAAAAAATTGCCTTGTTAACAATTTTGAAATTTATTTGTATGTAGTATGTGTTTGGTAGGAAATTTTTAATTTACAAATGAAATCCATTATCTTTATAAAGCCATGGTTTATCAACAGCAAAAAAATGATGATTCTAACAAGGTTGGATATTTAAGGTAGTTTCCATATACAAATACACTGAAAAAAATGCATTATAATGAAGTGCAAGGATGTCTCCACACACACACACACACACACACACACACACACAAATATATATATATATATATATATATATATATATATATATATATATATATATATATATAAACTGGAATCAAAATAAGACTGGAGGTGTTAGGACATTTCAACATACAAATCCACAGGATAAATAGGCATTATAATAAGGTTATAGGTGTAAGGAGATTTCCAATACAATTATGCTGACAAAAAATGGCATTATAACCAGGTTGGATGAGTAAAGAGGTCTCCATAGAAGTATGAGCTAGTATGCTGGGCCACTAGCTAGGTAGATATTTACAAGTAGTGAATCATAAATTTGGCAAACATTTTAAATAAAATTGGAGTTTATTTTAATTCATTGATTGTTAATTGCCAGTTTGTAATTCATATATCCAAGCACTGTTGTAATATGAGCACAGAGACCATGAGGTTACATGAAAAGTATCTCAGATTACTGTGTTGCACATGTCTTACTGTCTCATATTTATGTCCGTGTAATTCCAGATTGTTTTAATTATTTTTAGCCAAGTTTTTACATTACATATTGTTAATGTATAGGCTCGTTTAAAAGTAACAGAAGAAAAGAGTGAAACCAACAAACTTTGTAAGTTTTAACAAAAATAATTTATTTCCCTAGAAAACACAGTGAAAAGGTGAAAATAGAAAATAGGACTTACAGTTTGTGAAGACAATCCAAACGTTTATCCTAGTACTGAAAAAACACAAGTCCTATCACTAAATAATTTTAACTGAATCCAGGTTTGAATCTTGATGACGTTCCAAGATGGAGGATGATAACGTCAGGTAAAGTCTTTATATGAATGTCAAGAGTTCCACATTGAACCACAACTTGTAATGTTTCAACTTAGAATAAGTTTCCATCGAATGTCTTTGTCACTTGTATAGTTCTCCAGGGAATAAATTATTATATTGTAAAAAATAGATGAACTTCTGAACAAGCTGTCATCTATGATAAAACATCTCAAGCTCCAAAGATGTAAAAATACAACTCTACCCTTTACGGCACCTAATAGAAATATATCTTCTTGAAGATTTATTGTAAGACTCAGTATTTCACGGGGATCTGAGTATTTTTAAACTGAACTAAGACGTCATTTCAGGCATGCACGATGGAACGCGTGGCTATTTCGCAATAAACAATGCAATTTCACATGGGCCAGAAAAATTACCTTGGCAATAACCAATCATTTTCGCGTAGTGTTTGCTTAAATCGACAAAACATGGCATGCAAAAATCGTGCTTATGCGAGTCATACTACATTTTTTATAAACATAATATCTCTTTCAAAAATATCAGATCCATGAAAATAACCATTACAATAAAATGTAATGATACAAAAATAAAATAAAAAAGAATTTAAAATTAACATACAAGTAATTAAATTACATATTTGTAACAATATAAAGTAGTGTAAATAACATACTACAGTGGAAAATCACTTTGATCAAGTGGTCTAATTACATACCAGATTTGCATTGATGCTGTAACGGAAGGATGACAATTCCCAAATCCAACTAGTTCATAGAAGCAAAAACAATTCATGGACCAGTGAAATTGTATGTAAGAATAAAAATTAAAAATTTTCATTTTGAGACAATTTTTCAAGCATAACCTTTGCCAGGCTAATAGGACAAAATTGGAATTTCATGGCCTTTGAAAGGACTGCATTGAGAAAATTCATACCTTTCACCAGTCACGAGTGTTGCCATTATAAAATTCATGTTAGTGTAGAAGTGAAGTGTTGTGACCGGCTGGTTTTTGTTTTTCCACACCTTAGTGGTATGTCAGTGATCTGAAAAAAGAATTCTACCTGACAAGTTACTCATTGAAGAGGTTAACATCCAGGTTGTTAGGTCACATGCTGTAATGGTGATGATATCATCAGTATATCACCCTATCATTATTACACATGTATGCATTATCTTCACATTACACTGTACACACTGTATGCATTATCATCACATTACAGTGGAAACACTGTATGCATTATCTTGACATTACACTGTAAACAGTGTGCACATTATCTTTACACTATTGTTATGTATATCTATATTTTTTGTAACTCCTGGTACATGATTTTTTTTAATTATTATAATTCTTATTCATGACTGTAATGTGTGCAGAATATCTTTAATTCAGTCTGGCCTAGGTGACTTGAGTATAATATTAGATAGGATTTATAAATAGATGTTTACGTATGTATTGGCAATTAGTAATAATAGTCTTAATAATAAGACTTAAAATGGTGCCTATGGCATAGTTTCTCAGTGACTGATGGATATCAATGTTTCCAGAATAATTTTGTGACTTCCCATTGCTTGTGAGAGGCCACATGAATATTCTTAATTGATGCCAAATCAATAGTGTATGATGTCACATTTGATCTATTGCAAAGTACAGTCGCAATATACGGTGTATATAAGGAGAAAATTAAGCATTCAGATTCATTCCGATTTTTGGAATCATTCACATTTATTGTCTTCCTGATGTAAGTCTGCATTCCTATTTTTTGTTTTACTTAGATAATTTTTAAGAGGAAAACACATTTGTTTGGACTGTTCAGTGGAAATAGAAAGTGCTCATTATTTGGACTATAATATTATTCTGGAATTGTTATAAATTATTCAAAAGGAATTCTGAACAACATCATCTTGACGTCATTATGTGTTCTTGGAGGATCAATACATTTCGGGTATTGAAATTTATAAGGAACTTTTCTTTCATTTAGGACTTTCGTAGACCTTGATAGGGACTTGTTTGGATTTACTTCATAATACACCTCTCCCTGAGTTCCTTGCACATTTTTCATTTATAGCTTTGATAATTAAATTGTTTGTTAAGTTTTATAAAACTTGTTGGTTTTGCTGCTGCTTTTCTGTTACTTAAGTTTGTGACCATAGAGTCATATCACTATACTTGTATGTGCATTATCTTCACATTCCACACATTCCACACACATTCCACACATTCCACACATAAACTTGGTAATAAAATGTTTAAAATATATCACAGCCCTCTTACAAAAGACTTACAGGAAACTTGTGTTTTTTGCAGGATTTCAAGATATTCGTTATATCTCAGTATCAAGGTGGAAGCCAGAAGTGTTATGAATATACTATTTGCACAATTATTGTTAGAAAAAACTTGTTAAATGACAGATGTTGAATATTAATTCATGGTATTTTTGCTCATCTGATTGAGTTATCAAGAGGTTTACCCCTGGACTAGATTAACCTGTTTCACCCCTGGCTTGACAAATCCTTTTGTGATATTATTCATTTGATACCATTAATGGACATACTGTAAAATGCAATACATATTTCCATATTTTGCAGTATTTTCACAAAAGGAATGCATGTGGTGCGTGAGATGGAGAAACTTCCCCATGTGTGTAAATATGATAGGGAAATATAACATACATGGAGCAAGGTTTATGAATATGATAGGGAAATGTAACACACAGAGATTGAGGTTCATATCTGTGACTCATTTCAAATCAAATCTTAGGACACACACACACACACATGCACACACACACACAAATTCTGTGAGGCAATATATAACGGAACCAAATAGGATCAGAGTGGCACATGTAGATTGTATAGAAATCCCTTTGTAGCCTTTTGCCAGCAGTGTGTAGACAATAGAAATCCCATCTTGGCCTTTTGCCAGCAGTGTGTTCACAATATAGAAAACCCTTTTGGTCCTTTTTCTGGTAGTGTGTAGACAGAGTGGCACATGTGGAGTATTGTATTATATTTTGGCAAATTAAATTCAATTATAATATTCTCAGTGACTTCATGAAATTGATGCTGATGAAAATATGTGGATTTATACTCTCATTTCCAAATCCAACAGCTGGTAAAATCCTGAAAATGTAAAAATAAAGAATTGCACAAAAAATTAAGTAGACTCGTGAGGATAAATTTAAACATGAAGTACTACAAGATAAAAGGTAAAAATGTTTAAACTATCAGGTGAAATTTTTTTTATTTAAACCTCAATCCCTCAGAAAACCTCAGGTCCTCCAGAAAACCTGTAGCCTTCAGAAAACCAAAGATTTTTTTCAGTTGGCACTCTGTCATAAAGTTCTTTCATAGAGTTCAAGAATAATGGAGTAGAATGAGGAAGCGGCTGTACAGACCTTCCTGTTTTAGAATTTAGTATTCACAGAATTTCACCTTTTTATGTAGACGATAGCAACTTTGCATATATTTAAAAAGAAATGACTTGACATGCCTAATGATGGGCTAAAAATATAAGCATGTATGGTTACTAAACCAGTACCAGAAATCCTATGTTCTCTTCACAAATAGTGTCCATTGGTATTTGAATCCACTAGGTTCAGGCCCAAGTCTTACGATGTTACATCATGGGTATTTGGATCACTAGGAGTTTTTCTCCATCAGCCCTACAAATCTCAGCTGATCAAAACATTTGGTCAGAGTGTTTCAGTAAATCAGAGCTGCTCTTGCAAGAAAAGCAGGTGATATAAATAGCTGCAGCTTGAACTTGCTTGGTGTACTACATCATTTTCACAAAACATTGCTCTTTTGAAGTATCAGAGACAAAAAATAATTTCAGTAAAATGTGTTTTTCAAGCCAGTTGAATGCAATTCAAAGCAAGCCTTTGACCCAGTGGTTTTTATAAGGGACTAGTAATTTATCTTGGCTGGTTTTCTTAGAACAGCTTTCATTTCTTCAAACACTTTGCAGACTTTTGAAATTGGCTGATATGTAGAACCACATCCAAAATGCATAATGCTGATGATGGATGATAAGATTGGATCTTTATGCACTCAGTACTCTAATAATCAATGATAGATATGCAAACAAGGAAAAAACACAAGACTCAGCATATTAATCAGTTTGACAGAAACAAACCAAAAAATGATGCAGCTCTTTAAAAAAAACTTTGTTCACAAGAGAGTGCAGGACTTGGAGATCATTGATGTAACTGTTGCTATGGTCATTGGTCACTTGGGGATTGTTGATGATACTGGTGCTATAGTCATTGCTCTATTGAGGTTGCTGATGTGACTGTTGCTATGGTCATTGCTGTCTTGAAGGTTGTTGATATGATTGTTGCTGTGGTCATTATTCTCTTGGAGGTTGCTGATGTGACTATTGCTATCTTGGAGGTTGTTAATGTGACTATTGCTATGATCATGGCTCTCTTGGAGGTTGCTGATTATCACATGGAGTTTCCACTCATACACTATCGTAACAATATGTGGTTGTTTCTGAACAAACAGGGTGCTCATCTGAGCTCCAACATGGCACCATAGTAGCCATATCAAACACAGTGATTTATATATATGCAAGTGAATTTCAGGCGCACTTTTGTATTTTGTTGCATTCTACTAGCCAAGTTGATATCATTCATACATTGATTTTAAGGTCAAAGTCCCTGATTTAGGTTTTTAGCTGCACTGGTTTGTGAGCATGAAAAACAAGTACAAAAAATATCCTTTCTTCACCCAAAATAGGAATTATAGATATAATCCGACTTACAGTGTGGATATATGTTTTAATTGTCTGAGACAGTTTCAATGATTTTCTATGCAGGATATGAGGATCTAAGTCAAAGACCATGGAAAAGAATTATATGTACATGTATCATGTGAACATGCTAATTCTGACATGTAGTGACCGTGCTAACTCTGACATGTAGTGAATATGCTAACTTTCACAGGTAGTGAACATGCTAACCCTGACATGTAATGAACATGCAAACTCTTGCAGGTAGTCAGCTTGCTAACTCTGACATGTAAGAAACAGGAAAATAATATTTTTCTTACCTAATTTGGTATTTTGGAGTTTCACAAAAAAGATAGTTTCAATACTTAGCAGTTAAAAGAATAAAAGGATTACTGTGGGTTACTTGAAATTTGTGTTGGCTAGTAGAATGCCAGCCCCATAGAGGCACTGTTGTCTAGAGTTAATGTCATGCTCACCAAATTGTAGGGCCGGGCGCTTTGCAATTCACCCATCACTATGTCAAGTGAGCTTATTCCCCTTCCCCATCTTGGTCATAAGGTCAAGTGAGCTTTTTCCCCTTACCCATGATGGCCATAAGGTCAAGTGAAATTCTTTCCCTTATCTGTCATGGTCATAAGGTCAACTGAGCTTCTTCCCTTTATCTGTCATGGTCATAAGGTCCAGTGAGCTTCTACCCTGTGTCAGTCATGCTCATAAGGTCAAGTGAGCTTCTTCCCCATACCTGTTATGGCCATAAGGTGAAGTGAACTTCTTCTCCCTTATCTGTAATGGCCAAAAGGTCAAGTAAACTTCTTCCCCCTTATCAGTCATGGCCATAAGGTCAAGTGAGCCTCTTCCCTTTATGTGTCATCATTATAAGGTCAAGTGAACTTCTTCCCCCACCTGTCATGACCATAAGGTCAAGTGAGCTTCTACCCCCTATCTGTCATGGCCATAAGGTAGAGTGAACTTCTTCCTCCTATCTGTCATGGCCATAAGGTCAGTTGAACTTCTTCTGCTTACCCATCATGACCATAAGTTCATGAGAGCTTCTTTCTGTTATCTGTCATTGTCATAAGGTCCAGTGAACTTCTTCCCCCTTATCTGTAATGACCATAAGGTCCAGTGGACTTCTTCCCCCTTATCTGAGCTTCTTCCCGTATATCTAATTGTCATGGGGTCAAGTGAGCTTCTTCAGTTTATCCATCATGGCTATAATGTCAAGTGAGCTTCATCCCTTTATCTTTCATGACCATAAGGTCAACTGAGCTTCTTCCCTTTATCTATCGTGCCTTATGTGTCATTCATCCTATGTCGTTCAACAATTGCATCGTACCACTCTGGTGGTCATACTTTTTTTTATCCAGGTTTGATCAAACTTGAAATACAGATTTATATCATTAACATCTGGGACAAATTTGATAATGAGTGAGCTCCACACATGTTAAGGAAGTGATGATTGGATGCGTTTGCTACCACTCTAGAAGCCATATTTCTTATCCGATTTTGATCAAACTTGGAATGTGGACTTGTATCATTAGGATCTCAGATGAGTTCAATAATGAGCAAGAGCCACTGATATTAAGAAAATAATTTTGATTGCCTGAGCTTACTACAATGCTGGAGAGAATATTTTTCATCAATTTGGAAAAAGGGCTTAAATATAGGAAGTTCAGTAATGAGCAAGACCCATATATATAGTTGATCTGATTGGCTGAGGATGGGACCTTTCTGTAGGCCATATTATTTATCCAGTTTTGATTAAACTTAGAATATGGGCTTATTTATATTATCATTATCTGAAATGAGTTTGGTAATGCACAGAACACAAACACAGTAATATCTTGATCTTGCATCTGATATGCTGAGTTTGTTAACACTCTGGAGGCCATGAGTCTGATCCATGGTGTTTTCTTAGGCAAGACTTTCTGCTTGCAACTGCATGATATAAACTTCCAAGTTTTGAATGCTAATATACCAAACCAAACCAATTTGATCTGACTTGGAATATGGGCTTGTGCCTTCAAGGTCTCTGACAAAATTGATTGTTAGTGATACCCATTCATCTTGATTAAAAATGTTAGTTCTAAAAATATCAATTCTGCAACTGACCCCAATGTCCAAACACTACAGAATATATAATTTTCTTTCTGTCCAGATAACTTGTGTGCTAATGACAGGTATCAAAAGTTTCCTGAATGTTGTCTGGAAATTTAGTATATTTATTCTCAGAAAATTGTGTACCACTATTTCAGGCTTGGTGGGTAAACCAGGTTGCATTATGTCCGTGCTTGTCAATATAGAAGACTTGCATGATAACATTTCAATGTTCTTTTACAAATAAGGAATTCTGGTTTATTTCGGTGCTTGTTTTCCTTTCCTTTTGTAAAACTAAACTACGATAGCCTTGTTTGTCACGTCCATGTACTGCTGTTGGTGTTGAGTCTCACTGCAGACTCTGTCTATGAATGTGACCAACTTCTGATATCGATATTGTTTCATAACATAAAAATGCTCTTCCACAGCAGAATTTATCATCAAAATAATATACATCTATTCACTATATCTTACTTCAGAAAATCCAGAAAACCTAACCCATATATGAAGCCAACTTGACAAAAAACTCTAAAAGCGACAGTCACTGCCCTAAATATGTAATGAAACCAAATCACATAGACTGGGTCAGGAATTTAATTGCAGAAGACCATTATTTGTACTCCAGTTATGGGTATAAAGACCAAAGTGATAAAATCCCAAATTAGGTTACTAAGGAGAAATATGCCATTGAATTAAACTGAATATGGAAGAATTTTTGAAACTTGTTTATCGAAGATGCTTACAATTTTATCAGAAATAAATATAAACCCAGTTTAGCTTACTGGAATATGGAAAACAGAGATGATAACATTTAGACATTTTTATACTCTTTATATCACACAAGTTACTGTAATCCAGTATGAGCAGTGATAAATATAAATGAAGCTAGTAATTACATGCTGGCTTGATGTCATTCTGATGAACATTCATTTACTTTTATCAAAATAATTCATCAATTACACCAAGCCTTTTAAGATGAAAGGTTGTTTTTCTTTCGTCATTACGTTTACCAAGTTCAGAACTTGCTATGGAGCATGTCAGCTGTTTTTATTGCTGACTATATTTTATACTTTCATATAATCCCCTTGATAATTAGAATAATCAGATAATCAGTTAATCCCCTTGATAATTAGGGTAATCAGATAATAAGTTAATCCCCATGATAATTAGGGTAATCAGATAATCAGTTAATCCCCTTGACAATTAGAGTAATCAGATACTCAGTTAATCCCCTTGATAATTAGGGTAATCAGAGTGGTTTCTCTGCCAGAAGGTTGATCATTCAAATGCCATTTCTTTTATTACAGGTTACATTCCACCTAAAATGTATATTTTTCATCGGCTTTAAAAAATTTGCATCATTTCCATAAATTTTCTGAACTATTTCAAATATATTAAACTGTTGAAAATATTGCATCTGAAAATTTTTTTTATTTGTGTTCATTATGATATAAATAATTGCCAACAAGAATGTTAGGAGGATAAAACCTTCCAAATAAACTTCATCCAGAAATACTACCAGATTAAAAATAAAATGTAAAGATCCTAAAATTCTGCAAAAGGTATTTCAAAAAAGGCCATATTTCTGATCCAGTTCTGATCAAGCTTATATAGTCAAGGTCCCATTCCAGTTTGATAATGTGCAAGAGGTGATTTTGCATCTGATTTGTTACCTCTTTAGAGATTGTATTTCTAATCTGATTTTCATATTGCTTCTGCATTTTGATAAGTTTTTCCACCCTCATAAATTCTGGTTACCCTTCATGACCCTCCAGAATGTCCTGGCAACTCTGATTTGGGTCCTGACCTGTTGGTTGGTAAACCACTGCCAAAGGGCTTGTGTAGACCTGGTGGAGCCCACACCAGGAACACAATAGGCCACCTTCCCAGATGATTGGACAGCTTCTTAGTGATGCAGCTGATGACTTGCACTGGAATTGCAGGGGAAAATGTTTCCCAATAGTTGCATCAAGGCATATGGAGTCACTGTGCCAGCCAGGTCATATCAAAGAGTTAGAAACTGTCTCACATACCTTAGGGGACCACTGCAGAGATGACTCTTCTCTTGGGTACGGGGATGTAACTCCCTCTACCTCTTATCTATTCTTCTAAGGTATTATGGTCAGGTAGCTTATTTGAAGAAGAAACCAATATTTGGAGTAAAATACGTTTCTTCAATAACACTTTCCTGATCATAATATGGATACACCCTCCCAGCTTTCCTGCAGTCACATCCTATGACAGAGTGTCTATTGTGCTCCAGGACTAGCTGAAGTATATAGATGAGACAATCCCTATATCTAAGAGATCACTGTCGTTCCCGCCAATAAGGGCAGACAACATTTGGCTTTCATAGCTAAAACTTGACTAGATATTATGGTCGAGTAAGTATGGTTCAAGAAACATTTTACTTAGAAAACTGATTTTTCGTGTATTATTCGATCTTTGATTTATGCATATAGCATTGATTTCTGTCCCAGGAAAAACTAAGAGTGGATAAGAATCTTTATGTCACTTGACAAGAATAATTACATATCGCTAGATAACATTGTAAAGAATAATCACATATTGCTAGATAACCTTTTCAAAGTTCAAGTTGTAAATGATAAAGAAGATGTTATTATAGTAAGACATTAGTCATTTTTCAAAAAGTGAGAAAAAGTTCTCTCTGCATCATGGGAGAGCAGTATTAACTATGCTGAATTTTACAGTGTATGTTCTCATTATCAGTATCACTTAAAAGCACCTTTTTTAATTCTTTGCAAGAAATGGACATTAAAATGAGTAAATTTAAGCATGTTAAATGAGGTCCCTCTTTGAAAATAAGAATGAGGAAGTTTTATGTAAAAGTACCAGTACCACCTAGAAAAAGTCTTATTGACACAGTAAGTATATCTTTCACATTTTGTCAGGAATCAATCACATTTTGAAATGGCACTTCATAAATAAGCATTCCCAATTTACTTGTCACCCAGTCATCAAAACTTCCTGCAAGAGTAATAGTTATTAAACCCCCAGACCCGCCCCCCCCCCCAAAGTTCCTTGATAGAATTCTTGCATGCAGTTGTTCCATAAAGCCCCAATTAATTTGGCAGAGAACAAGTATTATAGTACCATGTGTGAAAAAGAGAATGCTAGAGAAAAAGAAGGTCATACAAAATAGGGGGACAAACATACAGAGAATCATTCAGCAAACATTTATTTCATTATATGGACAGAAATTCTTTAGAATAGGAAGTGATTGTATGTAGTGGTGTTTTTTGTTTTTTTCTTTTAAATAGTTTTAAGATTTTGTATAAATTAATTTGTTACTCCTTTTGCTCCAGTTGCACTATTGTAATTGAATGGTTTAAAGAGCTTGTGTCTGTGCATGTGTTACAAGGTGTACTTTACCATTGTAATTGAATATTACTGTTGCAAAACAAAAAGGAAAAAATAATGAAAACTTCATAGAATCTCAGATTTTTATTTCCATATTATGAAATTAAAAAAAACACCATGGTATCTTTTATGAAACTGTATGATACTTTTTTTCAAGTTTTCTGTTTTGGCACATGATTTTTAATGTTTTAATTAACTCTTAAAATCTGTCTGTTGTTGTTGATTACTGTTTCCAGATTCTCTCTGCAGGAATAATGTAGAAAATTCATTTTACTGATACACTTTGGTGTTTCTTGCATATGTCCTTCAAGCAGTGCTTACTGTATGACAGCCACAAGTTTAGGTTTAGCCATATCTGAGGAGGTTAGAGGTTGAAGATCCTTTGGAGGTGCCACCTGAAACCTCTTCCCTTGGAACTGAGACATATCCTTGAGCAGGCATCCAGATCCAGAATCCATCTCTCTTGGCAGTTCTTTTCTGTAAATAGGGCTCAATCTTATCCATATAGACCCTAGGTGGTGCAAGTAGCGCGGGTCGCACACTATTCAGGAGGAGACGCAGGTTTGGCTGATCAATTAAGTCAGGGTCAATTTCTTCTGAGGCCACAGTTTCTCTCCCAGCAATGGAAATTAGGACCAGACACACGGCAAATGTCGCATAGTGGTACCATGTGATTGTAACCATGGTAATAGCTCTCTGAAATGGAAAGATGTTCAGAGATATTGTAAATATTCAAATCTTGAAAGCAAAATCTTAGCATTTTCAGTTTGCACACATTTTACATATAGGTCTTGTGGTTGAATTCTCAGTTTTAATTTACAAGTTGATCAAATCCAACCTTCCGAATTTTATAGAGGTTTCTTTAGGTTCTTCCATCTCTTTGTCATAAAATGCTTGTCTATTGCTGTCTTTATTTCATCTAGA
>JAECUM010037077.1:0-10250 GCA_016617855.1 Megalonaias nervosa
GGATCCTAATGCTCCCAAAGTCCTCCCCAAGAAATTAGCCACTCCCCAACTTACCCAGAAGAAAAAGAAAAAGAGCAGCAGTGTCAAGACCAGGTCACAGCCTCGGAAAAAGAAAACGTCTATAGAAAACAGCTTCTATCCGTAAGAGAGGTACTGCCGCCAGGACGCAACCTTACATTCGCAAACCACGACCTTCCGCATCGGTGACCGCGTCTCCAGTAGGCTCAGGTTCTTCCACTTCTCCGTTGCTGGTGATGCCTGCCAAACCCGATTTGACACGTGTTCTTCCTAATTTGATGAAAAATTGGAAACCCGCGTCTCCAAAAACTTCTTCTCCAGTGGTGACACCCTCTTCCACTTTAGCGGCAGTGGCCGCTGCTGACAAAGTACCTGCCCCCAAAATCTAAGTCCAAGAGAGATCGGGCGTGTTAAAGAGTTTACTGGATTTGCCCAAGTAAGAACTGTACCGACTGAGTCCGTTGCAAACCCCTCCACGACATGTGATGACTGCCATGAAAATGATACGACGAGCCGACAATCAGTGGCGACGAATTCCAGTATAAAAAAGACCTGAGGTGAACGATGGGTTCAGTGTTTTTGTGCTCCTGAGCGCCCAAAGATGTCCCTTCGAAGACATATACACCGTCACCATCGTCGATCTTCTGTCCAAAAAGGAAAAGGAAAAAAAAGGCTGTCTCCTCGTTTAGCCCAACATTAGAACATGCTGTCCGTCCTGTCCAAAGCTCCTCCACCCATGCGAAAACAACTCATTGAAACCGCCTCCAAAGATGTCACCGATACAGTGAGCGAATGTTGTCTGAATGTCTTGAAAGGCACGATACCTTTGTCTAAACACCAGAAAGTATGCTTAGCCAAACATCGACACGTTCTTCGCCAAATGGTCCAAAAGAAAATCCTCATTCGTCAAAAGAGAAAGATGTTGGTGCAACACGCAGGAATTTTACCCCTGTTAGGACCCTTGCTGGGAACAATAGGAGGACCCTGGCTGAAAGGAGTATTGGAAACAATGGGAAGAATCATGGGATGAAGATAAACAGGTCCAAGAAGATAAAACGATTGTCTGGAATCAAAAGATCTCAGACATAATCATTGAAATCCGATGGAAGGACGAAAACTAGCTTTAATACCTTACAAACGATGGATGGAAAACCATCGTTGTCAAGAACAACGGACCCCACATTTGCCTCTTAATCCTCATTTTACCGAGATGTCCCAGTTACAACACGAATTGCAATCGTTGATGGATCGCAGCGATTTGTCAGAAACGGAAAAATCGCAACGGTACGGTCAATTGTTGCAACGACTGCAACTCTTTCACCTGAAAGATTTAGACGAAACAGCTCTACTCACTCTGAAACATTTTAAGACTCTGATGAAAAGTCCACCACTACCACCACTCCCAGCGGTGAAGGTAGATGCAGCCCTACGGATGTCTCAGGAAGAAGAGGCATGAGAAGTCTTTCAAACACCGTCAGCAGCTCCCATCCCTAGTAAGATTTCAGCGTCCTTGTTGACCCCTTCCCCTACACCCCAACGAGAACTTAAAGCTTGGGTTAGAAAGATGATGTCCACTCTTCCTTCGACAGAAGTGAAAAAGAAGGGAAACCAGAAGTAAAAAAAAGAAAAGAAGACCAAAGCCATACCATTACCGCCACCACCACCACCACTACCCTCGACTACTACTTCCGTAGCACATCGGACACGTAAATCCGTTTCTAAACCACCCCCGCATCCCATCCAGAGTAGCATTAGCGAAGAGTGGATAACTTATTAAAAATGGAGAAGGTGTTAGCCAGCATTTACTACGATCCATCCCATCCTGTATTGTGCTGCCAAAACTCGAGTGAAAAGTGTCCGTTTACCTCAAGTACAACGATGATTACAAAAACAAGCCACGTACACCTTACACAAACCCATTCGACGAAAATTTTCCAGAAGTCGCACCCAAGTGGAGGGTATCAATCATCAATGGCAAGTTGATTTAGCAGATGTCTCTCATTTGGCCAACTACAATCGTGGCTACAAATATTTATTTTGTGTCATCGACGTCTTTTCCAAATTTGCCTGGGTCGTGCCATTGACTTCCAAATCGAGCAGTGAGTTAGTGCGAGCCCTCCAACTGGTGTTGAAACAAAATGGGCGTCACCCTCTTCGATGGCAAACCGACAAAGGCACCGAATTGCTGAACCAAGCTTTCCAAAAAGAATTGAAGAAACGTGACATTCATTTTTTCACCACCGAGAATCCCGAAACCAAAGCCAGCATCGTGGAACGTTAAAAGAACCTTAAAAGAACGCGTGTGGAAATATTTTACGCATCAATACACTCTTAAGTACATCGACGTCTTGCCACACCTAGTCCAAGCGTACAACCAATCTTACCATCGGAGCATCGGACGGCCCCTCAAGAAGTGACTCCCGACAATGAAGTGACCGTCTTCAAACGCCTGTTTGGTACGTCCCCGACGGTGTCTGTTCCCAAGAAAGGTGGAGTGTTGGCAGAAGGAGATTGGCTGCGTATTTTCAAAATCAAACGCACTTTTGACAAAGGTTACTTACCGAACTGGACCACAGAATTGTTTCGTGTCACTGAACGAGTGCGTGGTCGTTATCCTCCCGTCTATAAATTGGAAGATATGAATGGGGAAGTGTTAAAAGGAACGTTTTACTTGCCCGAGTTACATCGTGTGACCAAAAAAGAAGACGAAGTGTACGACATCGAAAGTATTCTCGAACGAAGAACCCGAAAAGTGGGAAAACGACGTGTCAAAGAAGTCAAAGTATGTTGGAAAGGATATCCTCCCATTTTTGACTCTTGGATCGACCCTTCGCAAATCATTGACTATAAAAAGAAGTGACCATCATGCCCTTCAACAGAGCCTCAGCTACTGCAGTGACCACTCCTTCCCCCAGTTCTTCTCTGAAAGATCTACAAAAGCAACCCTTGTGGGTGTGGTGTGGAGAACGTGTGCCTAAAACGCACATCGTCTTTTTCTGCCAGATCTTTATGGTGCATTGTGTCATCGGTGCTGCCATTGCCAATTTGAGTTTGCAACAAGGAGAAAAACAGTTGTGGATCATTTTACTCAGCAGTTGCATCGGTTACATTCTCCCCAATCCTTCCTTGAAATATTCCTCTAACGGGAACAACAACGGGAGCCTTGCGTCCAACGTCAGTCACCCTCCCAACAATCACCATAACAATCCTCTTTTAGACACTCCTCTGACTTCCAGCGACCCCTCGGACACTAGAACTCTGGAATTATGAATAACCAATTTTACCTGACGTTACCCAGTGACAGTTCCATGGAGGTGTTTGCCAAAAACACCTTATGCTGTTACACGGCCAAATTACCTCAGGCCATTCAATTGGATCACGAAGCCCATTGGGAAGTGGCTTTACTGAAAATGATTCACCCTGCACAAATCCTAAATATCCTTCCAAATCAAAACACTTTTACGGTGGAAGTTCATGATGAGCAAGTGCAACAAAACTTGGATGAATGCACCACTGCAAGTGACTCTATGAAAACACAAGACCCCAAAACTAAACGGTTCACCGATCTGTTGACCATTCCTGCAGGCTATTATTTTAGCGGTCAACATTTGGTGAAACTAATTGGTACTAAATTCAATACCGTGTTTGGCAAAGCCTTGGAGAAAACCAGAAAAAGTGTCACCCTCGAGTACCATAAAATAGCTTGTCGCCTGCTGATCAAATTTTCAGAGGACAAAGTATTGACCATTACATTTTGTCCTGAATTATATGACATTTTGGGTGGAGATCCCAAGTTGATTAAGATTAAAAAAGAAATACCAGCCGTTACCGGCAACTTGGATTTTGCGAAATATTTTCGATTCCCTGTAGAAATGAACCAAGGACTGAATTTGATTTTTGTGTACTCCGATGTGGTGGAGTACAACGTGGGGGGACACACCTCCGTATAGTTACTGCGTGTCATTCCTTTCAAAGTGGATTCTGCCACGAACGCTGACGAGGAAGGTGGAAACACCTATCACGTTCACCACAAATTTGTACATCCTCACTATTCACCCGTCAGTAAGTCGTATTTCGAAACTGTCAACATTACTATAAAAGGAGATCTGGGACAAAATATTCCATTCACCAAAGGGAAAGTCACAGTGAAACTCCATTTTCGAAAACGATTACTCTAACTTTTTGTCAGTCATGTATCCTGTGTACCAAGGAGTCGCTCGACAGCGAGGACATGGTTTAGGAGATAATGCTGAAATCAGCCTTTCGTTCGGTGTCCCCTGTTTTAAAACCGATGGTGACATGGGGATTGCACGCCTTGAAAGATGCCGCGTTTGACGCAAGGTAAAGATTTTCTCCAAAATGTCATCACTGACAAACAAAATCCCAAAGAATCTTTCTTGAGAGCAGGCAAAAATGTCTTGCTTCAAACAGGCAAAGACATTTTGGGCCGATAAGAAACTCCAATAAATGCCCCGGACGCTACCGAGTCAGGCATTAATTCTTCCCTAACGCCAGAGCAAGGACAAGGCAGAAAGAGACGACGTAGACACCCCTTCAGAGGACTTCACACCCCCAGAGCTAGAAAGACTAAGAAAAGAAAAACCGTCCGAGACTTAGACATTTTTGATTATTAAATCAGAGAAAGAAAGAAAATGATGCACCGAGAGTCTTGCGCCTGTTCCAAGTCGGAACTGGATCTGTTTGCCATGCCACCCACCATGATGACGATGTAAGAATCCCAATGGGTCGAATTTCATCCCGTCTCCTCTTTGATGGATTCAGCTCCCATCGAGTTTGAAATCAGAGGACAGCCAGAAGATTACATCGATCTGAATAGCAGTTACTTGTACCTGAAACTGAAAGTGATCAAAACGGACAACACCATCCCGGGAGCCAATGCCGGAGTAGCTCCCGTCAACAATTTCATGCATTCCTTGTTCAGCGAATTTGTACTTGAATATCAAACTGATCAGCAGTAGCATGGATACTTACCCTTACCGAGCGTACCTGGAAAATCTCTTGACGTACGGAAGAGAGGCCAAGAACACTCATCTGGATGCTTGCGTGATATGGAAACCTAACACCGCAGATGAGGACAAGTTTAACGACACAGCCCTGACAGCAGATGACGATCCTCACAATGTGGGCTTTAACGACCGTCGAAGGAAAATCCTGCAAGGCCGTAGTTTGGAACTGATGGATCGTTTGCATTTGGACATGTGGTTGCAAGACAAGTATTTGCTCAACGGAGTGGATATTCGCCTGAGACTCAATCTCAGCAGTGTCGCTTTCCATTTGATGGCTCATGCCAACGA
Source organism: Megalonaias nervosa (assembly GCA_016617855.1). Lineage (NCBI taxonomy): Eukaryota > Metazoa > Mollusca > Bivalvia > Unionida > Unionidae > Megalonaias > Megalonaias nervosa. The sequence continues at coordinate 5,334 of JAECUM010037077.1, forward strand.
GTACAAAACCACTATCCAAGAAGCCAGACTATATGTGCGGCGCGTAGAAGTGTTACCTAAAGCGGGAAACGACACCAGTCACACATTGAGCAGAACGACCGCCAAGTATCCGATACGACGCGTAGAAGTGAAAACTTTCACCACTGCTGCTGGACTCCGATCCAGGAACGAAGATCATCTGTTCCAAGGGCAGTTACCCAAAAGTTTAATCGTTGGTATCGTCAGCAATGCAGCCCTCAACGGAGCCCACGATCAAAATCCTTTCCAGTTTAAGCACTACAGTGTGTCCAAGATCGAAGTCAGTTGCGATGGCAAGACCTTGTGTACCAGACCCTTCGAACCTAACTTTGCCCAGAAGAATTACTTGAGATCGTACTTGTCCCTGTACGAAGCTACCGGACAGCTAGGAACCAACACCAGTTACGGTAGATTACGAAGATTATGTAGGAGGTTACACTTTGTGGGCCTTTGATTTCACTCCAGACTAAGGCAGCGACGAGGGACATTTCCACCGGATAAAATCCGGTCAACTGCGTGTGGAACTTCAGTTTGCAAAAGCTCTCGCCGAGACGGTCAACGTCATCTTGTATGACGATTTAGATAATACCATAGAAATCAACAGTTTGAGAGAAGTCTTTCTAGACTATTAGAAACTATGGAAAACTCTTATCCCTCTTTGAACAGTGGAGAATCTTTGGAAATGGAATGGGAGGATACCGTGCAAGCAGAACCTCAAGACAATGACGAAGAGGACATAGTGGTCACGTCCAGATGGCCAGAACAAGAACAACATTTAGTGTCCTGTTTTGCCAAACACCTGGCGGATAAAATTACAGAACTGACCAAGAAAGATTGTTATGGATGTCAAAACGATCATCCCAGTCAAATTCAACACGATAAATGTCTGATGATGAGTCAAGAAGAAAAATTGGACGTGTATCTGGACGATGCTTGGGGTCTCATCTCGGAAGAAGCAGTGTTGCATGAGTGGTATAAAGGCTTGCGTGATCATTCCTGCCCTTCAATGACTACTCTGGAGATCTATCGCATTGAAGCTCTCTTAGCCCAGAGTGCGGAGACGAAGCAAAGAAATGGTTACTTGACAGACATTTTCAAGCAAAAATTCAGAACTGAATTGATGACTTATCGTTACCTGTGGAAAAAAAAATTTTAAAAAAATGGATACCTGGGAACTATATTACCTTTTGAACAACAGTTCGGATACTGCTTCTTGGAATCCTGTCGTGTGTGCTAAAGATGAACTACCTCATCGAAAACCTCAAGACCATCAAGCTTATGTCATCAACACGGACGACCGTCATCTCTCAGGAACCCACTGGGTATCCGTATACTTCCCTAAAGAGAATTGTGTGGAGTATTTTGATTCGTATGGATTACTCCCTTTGGAAGACGACATAATCGACTTTATGAGAAGAAATGCCCAGAAGACACGATTCAATAGTGTGAAATTACAAGGCACAGATTCCATGGTGTGTGGACAATATTGTGTGTATTTTCTTCATCAACGCAGTCTTGGATATTCTTTAGAACATTTAGTGACTTAGTTTGATCGTAACTCTTCTAGAAACGATGAGAAAGTAGATCGATGGTTTTGTGACAGTTATGGCTATCTCATGTCTTTAGCTAGGGAACGTAGTGTACATCAATGGCCTCATGACTTCCATCAGTGGAAATCTAACTTGATTTCACAACGTTATCAACCTTGTCAAAAACAATTTGTTTGATGTTATTGTTAATTGATACTTGTTAGTTGTTTGTTGAATAAAAAAAAAATGTTGTTTTGAAAAAATGTGCCTGTCGTTTGTTTTCCAACAACAACCACTGTGAATATATGCTCTTAGACTTCTCTTTATCCCTCACCATGACAATAGCTATGATAGTGTTCCGACCCAACAGAAAATTGTAGGGGTGTTTTTTATCGCGTCCGCGTTTGAACCATATAAAGCGAAGCAGTCTCCAGTCTGGCCATCCACGTTTGACTCGTCCACCTATGAACATGCCTTCAAGACTCGCCAAGCTGAACAAAGCCTACGTGAATTTACATCGTGTCAGGCAAAACCTGATACCAAAGCCTGATGAAATAGAGAATGCCAGGATGTTAAAAGTGACCAAAGACCTGATAGAAGAACTCTTCAGAGAAGAAATCAAGAAAGAACAAGAAGAATGGACGGAGAAGTACAGACTTCAGAAGCAGCAGAAAGAACAGCAACAACAGCAGTAGCAGCAGCAGCAGGAGCCAGATAGAGGTTTTGTCGACTGCCGAGTAGACACAAAAGAGTTCTCCTTCTCTTTCCGCAGACGGAGACCGTATACTGTAGGAAAGCCTGCCGCCAGACTGGGACGCAAAAAAAAAAAAAAAAACCAGCCTTTTTCAGGGCTACCCCAATACTCTCGAAAAGACATACTTAATCGAATTGCCAAACAAATGTATGTTTTTTTGTTAAAAAATTGAAGTGTGGCTATAAGCACTTCGTTTCTTTTGTCAGTAAAAATCCACACTTCGTTTCTCTGTCTTGTCCGATAGTGTGTGTCTGTGTTTGTAAGTAAAAAGTCAACGTGAGTGTTTCTTTTAGGTCCGCGCGTTCCATGTAATAGTAATAGTGGTATTGTAAGTTTTGGTGCCACGGAATGTTTACCTTCACGTCCGTGCTCCAGGGATATAAAGCTGAGCGATCGTCAGTCTGGCTACCCATCGTTGACGTACCAATACTGAAGATGAGTAACAGAATTGCAAAGTTACTGGAACTTCAGATGCACCTGGAGTATGCCAGGCTGCTGCTAGACGAACTAGCCATGGAGGCAATACAGGAGGAAGCCAGAATAGAAGAGGAGGAAGAGAAGAGGAAAAAGAAGAATGATAAGGAAGAAAGAATCCTGCCACACCTCATAACCGAGGCCTCAGTGTGAGGTCAAGCCTGAGGTGAGGACGCCTCCACAGGCAATAGCACCACCACAGGCAGGTCAACCACAGCCACAAAGCCACAACAACCACTAACACCAGTACCAAGAGTCATGATCCCCTAGAGAGAAAACTGGGAAGAGGAAATAAGGAGGCCACAGCATCCACGAGTGTGGCATAGGAGAAGACAGAGGGAAAAGTCTTCACTATCCCTCAAGCCCCGTCTGCGCTCCCAACCACAAACATCAATTGGGAGAAGGACTGGAGCAGACATTGTATCTGTGGTGCCAGGCCTGGGAGATTTCACCATTAACCGGGTGCATATGAAGTTCCAAGGAAAAAAAGCCTTCTCAGGGCTAACCAGATCTCTAGAAAAGAGACACTATTCAAGTTGCCAATTTGTGTGAATGTACAGTAGATTGACTATAAACACTCACTCCTTTACTGATGTGTGTGTGTGTGTGTGTGTGTGTGTGTGTGTGTGTGTGTGTGTGTGTGTGTGTTTGAATGTATTCGCGTACGTTTGTGTGGATAGTAGATATGGTGTGTTTTATGCGTTCCGTTCGTTTGTGTCGATAGTAGATATGGTGTGGGGGGTTTTTTTTCTTCTCTTCCCGTCTGTGTGGATAGTAAATATGGTGTATTTTTTCTTCTCTCCCCTTCTGTGTGGATAGCACATAATATATGAAGTGAGTGTAAGGGATGTTTTCCTTCACGTCCGTGCTTCACGTATATATCGCGGAGCGGTCTTCAGTCTGGCTACCCAACGTTGACCAGTCAACACCTTGAAAAAACGAATTTGTTCACCGAATTGAAAGACAGTTGGTACTGGATGGTTGATGCAGCCTACGTGGTGGAAAGACTTGAAAAAGAATAGAGATATCCAGTTACGAAAGACTTTGTGACAAGTCAAGTCACCAGCCTCAAAGCAGACAGGGATCTGGTTCAAGGCATGATAGAAGAGGAAGTAGAGGCATTAAGAGGCTTCATCCATCCTAAATATGCGAGAGTGAGGACATTGAAGGAGGCCCTTGATAATATCATCCAAGTGAGGTGCTTTTGCAAGACATAGCCAATTTCACCGAGTGGTCTTTTGTCCAGTGGGGGTTATAGAAATTAAAGAAAGCTGAAGACATGATAAAAAAAGGTGATGGAAGAAGCGGTAAAGAAAATCAAAGACACCTGGACAAAAGAGAGAAAGGAGAAGGAAAACAGAAAGAGAAAAGAAGAGTTTGAGAGACTGAACAACAACTGGATGAAAGTGCAAGAAAAATTTAGATCTATCTGACATCCTGACTGGATGCCAGAGAAGGAAAAGAAGAAGAAGAAAGGAATCATAGAGAAAGTGAGAACCTGGTGGAAGAACTGGAAAACATAGAAGAAGAACCCAAAGGCCCTTTTCAGGGCCACTCATATGCCTCGAAAAGATTTACTCTTTCTTGCCTAATTTTTTTTTTACTCTATTGTATAATTTAAGTATGATAGATTGATTTTCATCAATCTATGATTGTGTTGTATATGTCTCTGTCTCTAACCATGTTTCTATGTCTCTGTCTCTATTGTGTTTGTCCCTACCTAGGGTAGCCGCGCGTATTCAGGTCAGCCACTTGCAACATTGTTGCTAGTATCGTGACGTCGTCCCACCTGTTCCATTCCTATTGTCGCTATACAGACCCAATATTTTTTGTCGCTATACAGGCCCAGGGGGTCTTGTAATGCTCACTCCCATTGTCGCTATAAATCTTGTCGCTATACGGACCATGGGGTGGGGGATGGGTCTGTAATGTATTTTCCATTGTCGCTATATCGCCCCCCTTCACTATTCACAATACTGTAACTATCTCTTTGAATTTTTACTACGTATATTGTACAGGATTAAATAACTTCTTGATTTTACGTTTTACCTAAATTGTTGGTTTCACTTCTTTATGTTACATATTTTAAGACCTATGTATGTATGTATGTATGTATGTATGTATGTATGTATGTATGTATGT
>JAECUM010037078.1:0-20534 GCA_016617855.1 Megalonaias nervosa
GGGGCCCCGAGTGGCTGAGTGGTCTAAAGCGCTGACCGTTACGGATCACTGCCATCTCACCTCTGTCTGCGTGAGTTCGAGTCCAGGCTCGGCTAACGTGGGTATGTGAGAAAGCCTGCCAGTAGCTTCTCGTGGGTCGGTGGTTCTTCCCGGGATTTTCCAGGGTTCTTCCTCCACCATTAATACTGGCCGCCATGTATAGCCTATCTTCTGCTGAAAAATGGCGTTAAACCCTATAACAACAACAACAACAACGTGTAGGCTCGTACAAAAATAACAAAAGAAAAGAGTGAAGTCAACAAGACTGAGTTTTAGAAGGAGTCGTATTAGTCTGAAATTCCTTTCTACCAGTAGACTGCTGAGTGACAGACTTGCCTACAACAGAAACTTTATGAGTGAAGGCATACTCATCAGCGGCACGAGCAGCCTTTCCAAGGTTTCGATCTGATGCTTGTCAAGATAAGTCTTAATGTCGCTATGGACACAGTTTTGAACTCTTCAGGTAATACAAGTAGTTTGAGACTTTGATAATCATGTTCAATTTTCTTGGCTAAGCACCATCTCTGAAATAATTGCTCTTTTTCACTTGCAAATTCGACATGAATTTGTCCAGCTTCTTTTCTATGGTTCCTGAATTTTTGCCGATAAGCCTCAGGGACTAACTCATAACCTTTTAAAATGCATTCCTTAACCAAATCGTTTTCAGCACTCTCAGGAACTGACCATGAATGGTAGATATCACTAGCTTTTCCAATAAGTACATATTGTAGTAACTGAGTCCAATGCTCCCTTGGCTATTTCAGATTTTCGGCAGCTTTTTCAAAACGAGGAAAATATTTATCTACTGCTTTTTGTCTGAAAATGGGCCCTAACCTAATATTCTTTGTAATATCAAAACTTGAATTTGTTTGTGAGGTAATATCGTGGTTTTCACGTGCCAGTTCCATTTCTTTCATTTTAATTTGAAATTCCCTTTCATCCTTCTCTTTTTGCATCTGTCTCTCTCTCCCTCTCTTCTAATTGCATTTGTTCTTTCTGTGACTCCAATTTCATTTGTTTATCTTTCTCTCTCTCCTGTCTTTCTCTCTCCTCGTTTTCATAAAGCATTTGTTTATCTTTCTCTCTTTCATGTCTCTCTCCTCTTTCTCAAATTGCACCTGCAATTGTTTCTCTTCTTTCTGTAAATACATTTGCTCCTTTTCTTTCTCCAATTGTAACTGCATTTGTTCTTTCTGTAGATGCATTTGTTCTTTTTCCTTTTCCAATTGTAGCTGCATTTGTATTTGTTTTTCCTCTTTATCTTTCTGAAGTTCCAGTGTCCTTAACTTTAATTCCTTTTTGTATTTTAATTTCAAGTCCTTTACTTTTATGTCAGAGTCTGATACAGACTTACTGATCGAACCCAAAACACTTTTATCGAAAACATTCTTGTCTAGCAAAAACTGAATAAAACTGTTTTTAATTTCTTGCGTCGTTAAGGAAGATTTTGCCTCAGAAAGATTATATTTTCTGGCAAGTTCAAGCAACTCATCCTCTTTCAAACTATCCAACCTCTCCTGAGTAGGACTAGAAAGAAAATTCTCCACTTTTGATGACATTATGAAAAATGCCTGCTAATTCCACTAAAAATTTCAAACAAAATATGAAATAGTACTTGGGATTTAATATATTCTGAAAACTAGGGGAATTTAAATTTCAAAAAACAATTTTCTGGAAATATTTCAGCCAAAGTTTATATATCCCAAGGACTTGCACTCCAAGTTTCTTTTGATACGTGTAGGCTCGTACAAAAGTAACAGAAGAAACAAGTGAAGTCAACAAGCTTTGTAAATTTAACAAAATAATTTATTTCCCTAGAAAACAAAGTAAAAATATGATATAGGACTTAACAGTTTATGAATATAATCCAACAATTAATCCTAGAATTGAAAAATATAAGTCCTAACACTAAACAGTTCTAATTGAATCCAAGTTCGAATCTCGATGAAGTTACAATATGGAATGAGATGACGTCCTCTATAACCAGTTTGTGTTGATGTGTCAACAGTTCCTTGTTGAGTCACCAAGAATATAATTCCGGTTTTAGAATTCCGAATAATTTTAGTAAATGTCTTTGTCCAAGAATCTTTGTAAACACAAGTATTTTCCAGCGTGAATAAATTATTTTAATTCGAAAATTAACTCAAATGGCAACAACAAGACAAATACCTTGAGCGCAAAGGTATATATTTACGACTGATTAAAATTCACTGAGATATGAGTATTAAACCCAAATGAAACGTCATTTCAAACCCGAGTGATGGGTCACGTGATCACTCACTACAAGTCAATTTGAACGTAGGCTAGAATAACCCTATCTAACAATCAGATTTCCACGCTGGAAATGAATTTAAAGATAAAACTGTTTACAACAGAGCTAACACGTGGGCTGAACATGACCTTGGTAATAACCAATCATTTTCACTTATTGTTTACAAAATCGGAACCAAAGTCAAGAACTAGGTCAGCTAAAAATATAATGTAGCAATGTAGCAGACTAAAAGAACTGAACTAAATTTACTGGGAAAAATGTCAAATCTAGTAAAATATTATCCTTACAATAAAATGTAATGAAACAAAAATAAAATAAAAAGAAATTGAAAACTAACACACAAATAATTTAATTACATATAAGTAACGATCCAGTATATAATACCATATATATATATATATATATATATATATATATATATATATATATATATATATATATATATATATATATATATATATATCGTTTTGACAGTCAAGGGGATATGATAGTAGATTAAACAAAATATATAACACTTCACTTAGACATTCTGATTTGCTTCCTGGCAACCACCAACTCCCTACCATGTAAAATGGTTGTAAAATCACTTTCAACCATACTCTGATCTCTAGCGGCGGTTTGATCAAGCATTTGCTAGTTTAAGGTGCATAAGGAATGTATGAAGATATGGTCCCTCTTTAAACCGTTTCTTCCCATCGCTTCCACACAATTTTCCTACCATTTATGCAGCCAGGTATACACCAGTGGCTGTTACGGTACCATAACATGTTTCCAGCCCGCAACTACATTCTTGCTACCCTTCTCGTGGGTCGGTGGTTCTTCCCGGGATTTTCCAGGGTTCTTCCTCCACCATTAATACTGGCCGCCATGTATAGCCTATCTTGTCCTGAAAAATGGCGTTAAACCCTATAACAACAACAACAACAACAACATTCTTGCTACCATATGTAGCCAGACAGCCATCAAAAAATATATATAAAAATGTCGAGCTTTATCACTGTTGTTTTCCAACTGTTATGACTCTAGGGTCCTAAACTAAGTAACATCAAAGAGCTAAAACTAAGACGTTGTATAAATTCAACAAGTAATTTGCTTCCCTGCAATATAAAGTGAAAAATTAAAAGGAACTTACAGTATTAAATCTCAAATAGTCATTAAAGTTTTATCACAATTCCATATGTATAAAGTTACATCCATTGATAACGAATAATATTTATTCCACATTCACAGAAAAATATTATATCGTTCACAAAATCAAAACCCATAGTCAAGTACAAAGCGAACATGATTTTGGACTGCATCAAGAACAAAATACAAATGAATATGACATACCATCATTAATTATAGCCAACACATGATGCAAACTAATTTTACTTATCATAACATATCTGTCGCTTAGTAGTAGGGGCTGTTTGGTTTGTTGTAGCTCCATGTTGTGATCGGTATACCTAGCGCATGCGCGTTTCCAGTGGGAAGGGTCTTGAACTCCTATGCAGACTTTTCCATGGGCTTGGATGTGCACATAATTTTCGAAACAACTTTCCACACAATGATGGCTGACACTGCAAACATGTCCATTGCCTTACCTGCCCCATATTTTGCAAATGGCTTGTTTTCTTTGCCTCACCGTTTTTGATATCTTCTTGGATATTTTGCACGTTCGGCACCTGCTTGATGAACAATTGAACGTTTCCAGTGGGAAGGGTCTTGAACTCCTATGCAGACTTTTCCATGGGCTTGGATGTGCACATAATTTTCGAAACAACTTTCCACACAATGATGGCTGACACTGCAAACATGTCCATTGCCTTACCTGCCCCATATTTTGCAAATGGCTTGTTTTCTTTGCCTCACCGTTTTTGATATCTTCTTGGATATTTTGCACGTTCGGCACCTGCTTGATGAACAATTGAACGTTGCTGGAAAAGCTGTCCACCTCGTCCAGATCCGCAGTTCCGGTTACTTGGGACATAGCGAGGATGCAGAGCGCTTTGGACACAAATACATAAGTTTTGCATACTCTCTCATCTCGGATTCCAAAATGGCACGTTCCCTTAGTAATCGGCGGCTCATGGCGTTATCGGTTCTCTACTGCCGGGATCCATACCACTAGGTACATTGTGTGCTCTGCTCATAAGCGCACCGTTAGAGAACAAACTGCCTGTCGTTTCTCGCACGGAGTCCTCTGCATTTGTCTGCAGGAAGTCATCATCCATTTTTGTGGTTTGTGCGGACACTTGCCATATTTTGTTTAGGCGGTACAAGTCGAATCAAAACTATTTTGTTTGGGTTAACTGGAAAGGAATCTTCAGGTATATTCATGAAAATGTAGGTAGACCAGCGTCTCTGATTTGGCTCTCATACAGTCCATGTAGATTCTGTATATTCAGTGGATGTAGAATTACAAGTGCATTTTGTCAATATATGGAATCAGTATTGTGGATTCAAAAGAAATACATGTGTTCTTATATGATGTTGTTTCTGGTGGTATTTTTTCATTACACCCACACACTTCCAGTACGAGTTGTTCAAACTGCATGAGAGCGCTTCTTCTTGGGGATATACATTTCTGTCCCTCTCAGCCCACTTGCAGAGAGACATCCTCCTCCTTCCTACCAAGCTTCCGTGAGCTTGCCGCTCTCAGCTCGTCCCGCGAAGACATTATTCTCCCAGATATTTAAGTAAATCTTACGACAGATCTTGGGCTACGCGCTATATCCCTTTTGGCATAGTCCAGCCGACCGCATTAACAGACACTTACGAAACGTTGGAAATTTTAGGTATCCCGCAGATGCATTAGGAGAATTTGCTACACAACTGTGTTACTAGATTTCGCTAGGAGATCCTTTGCATAATTTAGGACAAAACCTCCAAGAGACTACAAACTATCAATGGAAATGAATATCTTCTTCGTATTACTGTTAGTGACAACATCTATACTGCAATTAGAGCTCGCAGTGCTAATCGGAATACCGTCACTCTGCTCTCCCGAGACTGCATGGAAAAGTGCTCTAAACATGTTCGGAAGAACACCCGACCAGCATTGTGCCTGATTGCGAAGCTCTATCTGCTAGATTAGTCACTAAACATTGTTCCTGTGTTATGTGTATGATGGAAAATAATTCTTCCAGTTCAGTGCGCAGAGCGTATATATGTCTTGCGAAGGATATAAATCCAAGGAAAGAAAAAGTTGCATGACTTAGAACAAACCTCCAACAGCCAACAGGTTTACCAGAACACCCGACCTGTATTACGCCAGATTGTGAAGCTCTCTGTTTGCCACTAAACATTGTTCCTGTGTTTCATGTATGATGGAAATACTTCTTCCAGTTCTGTCAGCAGAGTGTGTATATGTGTTGTGCGGGATATAGATCGAAGCAAAGAAAAAGTTGTACAGCTCTTTGCTTCGACTCCGTTTTTTCTGGCTATTGGGGAAATAGTCGACACTTCTTGGCTGTCCTTTGCTTAGATTGGGGTAGTGCGACGTTACATACTGCGGCATACAATGGAACTGAAAGCTCTTAGAATTATCTATCAGAAGAACTTCTAGCACGTCCTGCAGAAGATAACCATACGTCTTCCTTTGATGTTGTCGCTACATTCCCACAGGAACCGTGTCGCACGTGCCACTCCCGGAAACGTAGTGGTCGCAAAGCATGCGCAAGTGTATTCTCATGGGTCAAAATCTTCCATCTTTGTTGTAGTGCTCGCTCTGGGGAGATGATGCTTTTTTTTATTTAATATTTGCGTGCAGTTTATAATTCTCCTGCGTTGTCATCAGCTGCAGCACCTCCGGACCGCACACCCTAGCAATCGCTGTTCCATGTCGTGTGTTGACAGGGTGAATATGTTGCGTTCTGTCACTATATCTTCCAGCGACCATTTTGACAGTTAAAGTATAGTGACATATGGTGTTTGAGTTTCGCCATACTTAGATTACGTCTTTGGAGTCCATCGGTAGCTTGTGCGATGGCAGCGCCATGTTCACCTGATTGGTTGCTGGCGGCAAGGACATTTTTGTAGCAGCTCCGCGGCTCTATGCCTATGCGATATTCATGCAAACGCAGTATGTCGTCTCAAAAAATTAAACTCTGACATTGCACACAGCACAGACCGCTCGCTGCTATTGATGTCTTCATGGAGACAGTCGCACGACGATGACCTACTTTGTCGTTGTGTGGGCATACCAAGGCACATACATTTTGGACACTACCAAGTTCCAATGTGGCTATAAATATGGTGGCAAAGTCCAGTGGAATGGCGGGAAATAAGTGTGCTCTTACATTGGGCCTGCCCATGCTACATGGTCGCACATCCTATCTGGTAGCCGAAACGAAGCTGCATAAATGTCCGCAATAGAACGTAGTGATCTACCAATTCCACTGTTAACATTTGTGTTTCGAAATATGTACATAACCAACCGAGGGATAAATATGTTACGACAAAAGGTATCAGGCATGATGGCATCAATATAAAAGCTGGGAGTACGCATTTTACTCAAGAGAACGAGAAAAAACCCTTTGGCTTACGAAATCCACACATGGTTGGGAGTAGGAGGCCCTCAACCATGCCTGTCTTCAGAACCCCTACTGCAAGTGCTATTTGCTAATTTAAGGTACTATGATAGCCGTCCCTGCTGCTACAATTCATGACTTATTTTTACTTAAGTCATTCAGATATCGCGGATGAATAAGTGAGAACAAATCATTATATTATGTCAACGATGCCAACGATGTAGTGTAGTGGTTGCCTTCCTCATGCCATAAAAATGTAGGTGCAAAGACTGACTGATTCTGATACCATTGTCTTATGGTGGAGCATATGTGGACGAACTTTACAGCTTTATATATGACAAATGTGAATAGTGGTTCATGCACATTTGAGCCTTTTACTGTCATATTAACATTTGCAAAGAAAGGGCTAATTTGCAATCACTTGGATTAAAAGAAACAAAGCTTTCAATTGTTATTCAGAAGGTTTGCTAAAAAAGATAAGCTATAACATGCACTTTTGTTTAAAACGAATGAACTAATCTGTTGACCGAAGTCGAGATATGTCTATAGCAGATGTGATCGAGACGATGTTATCGATTACAGCATGAATGAACTACATTCATAATCGGAACTATGAGGTTATGGGTTGCAATGCAAACTAAAAATGAAAATACTTTATTTTGTTTTGCTATCTCTTGTCTAACATAATATAAAACTAAGTTTTAGCTATCGTTCGACACCTGTATGTTGGCTAAATTAGCACACTTTTCTAAATTAAATATGTCTTTGACAAGTTATTTCCACCAAATAAATACCGAACTAATGTTGCCACTTGCTGAATCATCAAACAATGTGGTTTTCACATTAAAGTGAGATTTATGATTCCCCCTATTGGTACATATACATGTATGTTTCCGCTTTTATTGGATGGTTAAAAGCATTAATATGTATTTTGTTTGACAATTGTTTATCATTACACGATTTCTGACAGTGATCACAACTGTACAAATATGATATGTATGTCCAAAGTCATCGACTTGGTCAGCTTATACATTTTTTTAAATCAGCTACGAATTTGAACATAATGTTTATTGTTTACAAAGTTTTGAAAACAACCCTAGTCCCATGTGACATGTGAAACGTTATAATCGATCTTTACTACATACATACATACATACATACATACATACATACATGGATGTATGATGAATGCTCTGTAATGCTTTTTGTACTAATTGGCCTGGACTTAATACATGTCCCAAGCACAACCTTTCTTTTAGATTCCACATAGTTGATAAAACCACATTTTCGTATGTCTTACCTTCTGCACATTATGATAAAACAGACGTTTAGAAATACACTGATAACAAGGAGACCTGCTAGTGCGCCGACAGATTTGTAAGTTCTGAAGTCACTCCTAAAAAGCAATATTTACAGCATCATTTAATGCGATAGTTCAGCAGATACTGTGACAAAACAGCATATAGACAAATATATATGTTTATGTATGAAAGTATGTATGTAAATAGTAATATGTGGGAAACGAGCCTCAAATGCGAAGCGAGCCTAAAATAGGACCATCGAGCCTCGTATGGGAAACTAACATCGAAAATGGCACTTGATCCTGAGATGGGACCATTGAGACTCAAAATCTGGAACAGTGTTACAAGTCGGTGGCCTCAACAATTGGGTTTCTTCCCTTTGTCAGTATTGCCTGAATCTTTTCTGCTTTCTCGTCCTTTATTACTTCTTTTACTTAGTTCCTAAACAGAGTATCCCCCTCCCTGCAAAAACGACTTAGAGTATGCTGCTGAGCCTCTACTTACTCCAGCAGTTGCATGGATTACACAATGGCATCTGCTATGTCCTGTGACGTTTCTATCATGCAAAGTGCACATGTTGTCATTTTTTGCTGCCTGCTGAATAATGGTGCAACTAACGAATGCATCGCTTTATCCCTTACACACCACATATAGGACCTTAACATGGAAAAGTAATACCGAGCGGACCTAACAGAAATTCTCTCTCAACCTTTTACAACATTCATTCCCATTCATTCACGGCAGAGACGTCGATCAGAGAACATCGAAGTGCTTGCTTCATAGGGAAAAGGGTGGAGGCCGAAATCAGGATACACTTGTTCCCACGTGCACCCAACGACTAGCCAAGAATACTAATGGAGCGTGGCTACGGTGACGTGGAAAGCATGCTGCGGACCAACCCGACCAACCCATATCGTAATAAATACTACGAGAGGTTTTACCATCGTTAGAACAAGATAAAGAAAAAAGTACAGACCGCAGACTAATTTTCGGCGAGGAATACCACCAGTTTTGAACGGTGGGCGCCACTTTGACCATCTGCGATAAAAGGAGGCAGCCACCGGGATATCTGGGAGGGAAACTACCCGAGTAACAATTGGCCTGTGAGAAGTTACAAGGAAGAATAGCGAGAATTCCTGTGGTTGGACGGGAGGGACCATTCCATCAGAAGAGGCAGCCACCGAAGAAACTTCGGAATATAGCTATTGCTGAGATGTAGCTCATACAGATGAAAATTGTCGACGTATGGAAGAAGATCCAAGTCAGCGGTTGGGGAGTGAAAAGCCCCACGTATGACTAAGATTGCCTAAATGTATGACGTTTTGCTTTCAGCTATTGAAAACCTTTTTAGATAATTTCTATATCATAAACTTGATTTGATCCTTTACTCACGGCCATCAAAATTATATTTCCTTATTGTAACTCTGCGTGATACAACGATAACAGTGAGTCATTTAGACTCAGCTGATTGGGATTATTTTGGAAATTAAAAGTACACTTTGTTCACTAAATTTAAACTTAAATGAATATATCAATTGATGAAATTTGTTTGACTTTCATGGCTTTGGCTAATTTGCACAGGTGGCTTATAAGTTATTGTTATTTTAAATTGTCCATTAGAATAACTGGACTTTTGATTAGAGTACGACGCAGGGTTTCAGTAATTCAGTTGACGCCTGTCGTCTCTTGCTGAGTCCCTCTCCTCCTCTTCCTTGCTCGGACCATAACACGACGAAATGTGGAGCTATTATTTCCACTCGTCTAAATTAACAGGTGCCAGATGATCGTGTCCGCACGGAACCGGGCTAGCGCTATGAATGGGTTGTTATCCCTAATAAGTGTTTTAAAATAGATACAGACTAAGACGATGGGCATGTGTGGTTCTATTGCCGCCCACCGTATGTCCCGTGGGACATAAATGCTCTGGAATCGGACTAATTAAATACCAGACTTTGTGTGCATAAATGCGCTGGGGGATGAGGCTTTATCCCTTCCCCGCGATTAATTAATGAGCCCGCGGCGCGGGCATTACCCCATCGAGCATGCCGTATTGGTGAATGCAATGTAAATTAAATGTCAGTCAGACAGCCATACAGACACACACTTATAAGGATTTAGTTTGGGAGGAAAGACAAAGATAAAAAGGGAAAAGGATTTTGTTTAGTAAAGACACACACACACACACACACACACACACAATCCAAAAGGCCTTGTGTTGTCTCCACACACCAACTATCAGATTAAACGGTGAAGAGTTTAAACAAAATGCATATAACCCAACAAAACGTTCTCTTCATCACACTACCTATACCATCCACACCCCATACATACATTATCCAACACGTCTAGTGTAAGCTCAGAATGTTTGAGAAGTAGCTGACGTCTCACAAAAATACTATCCATTACACCATATATACCATCCAACAATACAAATACATTCACTCACAAACACCATAGCAAAAAAAAATGTATTTGGCAAAAGGATTAGTATCTCTTCTAGAGATCTGATTGCCCATAAAAAGTCCACTGGGCTTGTAAACCAAACATAGTTAATATACTTCGCATCTCACTCATGTTCTTCTTTTCTTCAAACTTCGTCTCACAGCGGGACTGTACAGCAAGAGTCATGATGAACGTAGGAGATATTTTTGACAGAGATGGAATTAACATTATGCTGTAGAGAAAGACAGGAAATTAACATTACTAGCTCGCGCACGAGAGAGAGAGAGAGAGAGAGAGAGAGAGAGAGAGAGAGAGAGAGAGAGGATGGTAAACGACATAAACGTATGGCACCATATTTTATTCTCTAATTTTGTAACATTATAGGACAAGGACGTGAGTTTCATGAGATAGCGACAACCTCTATATTATAAATGTTCATTGGATTCTTTTCATTCATCAATTTCATATTTATTGTTGACTGACTGCAGTAACATTGCTTTATACCCACTCCATAACATAACAGACGTCATGTTGTGCAGCACACACCTTGAGATTACGATGTTGCAATGTTCCCTAAACCATGGACGGGAGAAAAACAGCATCAAAGAAAAGTCTTGTTGTATCGCAGTCGTACGTCAACCGAGAGAAAATAGGTCATACACTGTTAAATTGTTGGTCCCTTAAACACATGCACTGGCTCTACGACGAGATTGTAGAATAGGGTGGGTTATGCTCAAGCTATTCATATAATGTAAAGCTGAAGGCTTTCTTTAGTGTACTGATATTTTCCTCCTCAGAGAACGGTACATCCAATGCTAGATTACCATATGTACACATTTAATATATAATTTCCCGTACTTACCTAGAGTAGGTCGTACTGAGGTCCACCGGAACAATGTTACCAAGTCACACTCCTATAGAAGTCAACCACTTGTAATACTATTACCGTTTTAGAGGCCCAATGTTCCATTTTGTGGCTCAAGTGCCATTTCCCATGCCAATTTCCCATTTGAGGCCCCACGGTATTATTTTATGCTAGTTTCCCATTTGATGTTCGTTTCCCACATATTACTACTTATGTATTCATGCACGTTTACATATACTAGAATACATGATTAAGTGTGTAATTAGTATAAAGATAAAGAATATGAATCTGGCATTATACAGTATAGTACTCATTTATTAAATCAAATGATGATGGACAAAAATCTCATATAGTAACCATCGTGAAAGCCGTTGCCAACAGTGTAACAACTGTATTGAAATATATGTATTTACTTGAATATTTGGTAAAAATATAATAAATAATAATACACATATAAAGGTTGTGCGTCAGTCTGGCATTAGACATTGCTATTAACGCAGAATTCGTTACATAATTTATTTAAATAATGGTTTTTATTATTTACATAATGTTACTGATTAATGGTTCTTATCCATTACTTAATATCAACGAATAACGGTTCTCACCAGATGAAGATGGAGAAGTAGGTAATAATGTTTGTGGCAAGGGCGTAACATCTGTAATAAGGGAAGAGATAAATTAAAAGGAAAACGATAAAAAACATGTTGATAATAGTGGGGCTCATTGGACGAATCTAATTGATTGCATACCTTTTAAACCTGCAACCTACAATAATTCGGGCTGTTAAACGTTTCGACCAATATACCAACAACAATTTGAAAAGAACATTTTACGACGTAATTAATAGGACAATATATGCTCCATTATCAGGTGCATTCAATTATTTGCATCATCTCTCTAAACAAAACGTTTGGTAATATGCCAAATTAACCGAATATTGAAAACTTACCACATTGTTGTGTCATGTTAACTCAGGTGCACCAATATTTATTCCATATTATTATAAATATATCATCAGATGTTATTAATATTGTGTCGAATACGGAAACAAACTTTAAGCAATTTCACTAATTGTTGATTTATAGCCGATCTAATTAAAACGTGTGTTCAGGGAATAAGTGGGAAATGTATGTTACTCCTTGACGAAATGAAGAAAAATACAAAAAAGAACCAGATATTCAACTATAACTGGCAGTAAGAGCGAATAAAACCACTTACTGATGTGACATATGCGAATTACAGAACTATTGCAAGTGAACATGCATTTGTTTGCGAGACATCATTTTTTAAAAAGTATTTCTGAAGGGTTCATGTGACATTGCGTTACACACCAAATTACAAACAGGAATTTATTTCTGGCATCCTGTTATGTACAACATATCGATAACGCTCATCTCTTCATAAAAAAGTCATATGCCTCAGTTGTATTGTTAAGCACTTATAAATGGTTAAGTAAAAAGTTATTAGAAGACCCTTGTGGTAAACTATAGCACTCACCAATTCCACATGATTGACCATCAGGCTGGAGAGTCATGTCGTCCGGGCAAGCACAGACTTTAGAACCACAAGACAACGGAAAACAAAAATGGCTACAACCACCACTTGTATTAGAACATCCGTTTGCACCTGCTATATTTATGTTATCGCGTGCCATATTGGTAAAAAATTAATTATTTTATCTTGGGCATGAGTTATTTGGAGCAGATAAATTTAGATATCGTCATCAACAACTGTTTAATATGGCGTACTTGATATGGCTGGGACAGACTCTCAAAAAAGTGTCATTTGACTACAGTCACATATGTTGTCAAACATAAATTAAAATAATGTTAGCTCTAATGGATTCTGTTTTATACGAGTTTTGATCTTCCATGTCTGAAAAATCCAGCTTGCTTGCGTTTATAAATAGAATTACATCGTAACCAAAAACATTGTGTTTACAGTTATAAACTACAAATAAGTAGGCACTGGTATTCAATGCTTTCTGCATGTATGCGGGAGTAACGTATCATTAGAATGAATAACACGCTAATTCTGAGACTCTAGTGTAGGCAATCTGCAATAGTTTATGGAGCGAACAATGATTCTAAGGACATTTTGAGAAAAATAAACCGCTGAAGCTTTACATAAGATAAATATTATTGTCGTGTTACATATATTTATATTTGTCTTAAACATTTGGTCTGTGTAGATTGCAATGAGCTATGACAGATTATTTATCTGCTTTTGTGTTCTATATATTGAAAGTGATGACAAGTTTGGGGTAATTTCCGGCTGGATGATTAGGTCAAGTTGTGTTCCTAGATACGTCAGGTGGGCTCTGTTGTGGTGTAAGTCACATTGGAGGTACTGCGACAATTGAGTCGTTGAGATGTTAATGGGTTGAGAACTAGTTCATTCCTAGTTCCCATTTTCATATGTTCTTGTTTCAATATCAGTCTGCGTGTGTATTTTTGTTTAGATATAGTTTGAGAGGACTCATTTGTTTAAATTATTCATTGGAATTACAAAGTGCTGGTTGACTTTGGACTAAAGTATTAGTCTGGAGGTATTGTAAATCCATTAAACGGAACTGTGGATAATGCCACTGATTCGCCAAGACTGTTGGCACTTCAGGATATTCAAAGATATTGGTACGTCCGCACATTTGAGACATGGAATTCATTCATGACACTATTATTTTGGTCGTGTTAGAACGTTCCCGGTTTATTTTTTATTTCTTTCATAACTAAGTTCCTGTTAATGTTCTTTTAATCACTTAGAAAATTAAATTATTCGCTACGTTTTACAAAACTTATTGGGTTTGCTTCTGTTTACGTATATTTAGACAATGTTGTCGTAACATAAATTGCGTGATACTATATATATATGCCAAATTAAAATTTGAAATTTAAATTCACTTTGTTTCGGATTTTTCTTAGTGTCTAGTATTTTAATTCTACACACGTGAGTAATCTTTAGTGAAACTAATAAATGTTTACAGTGTTATCTAGGCTGGAGAAGATGGGTTAGAGTCTTTAAAGAAATACGAGTTGATGGGTGTTGCCAGACACTATTCATTTTCGGACGTAATAAAATCTCTGGTAACCCCCCCCCCCCAAAAAAATGTATTGTGATACAGTATTTGGTGGAAAATAAAGCTTTTGATAATAGTGCTTTGGGTTTAGTATGTAGGTCTGTCTGTCTCTGAAAGTAAATTGAAAGAATTGACTTTAAAACATCAGATGAAATATTGCCTAAAAGACATCAGCTTCAGAATTAAATTATGCGAATCCAAAGTCAGAAAGACGTACAAGAATGATAAAGAGAAGAGAGGTAAATTCAAATTTATATGCAAATTCAAAAGGAGAAAGAAGAAAGAAAATTGAAAATGCAAATGCTGAAAGAAGAAAGGAAATACAGTTGAAGTTAAAACAAATAGAATTGACAGTCAGAGAGCACTAAACAAGTTCAGGTTCTGATGTTATCCAAAATATTATTGCTTAGTTACTACAAAGTGTACTTATTGGTAAGCAATATATACTTCACTGTTATCAGACCAAAGTGCTAATTATGATGTAGTTAAGAAATATATCTTGAAGGGTTATGAGTTGGTCCCTGAGACATATCGGTAATGGTTTAGAAACTGTAAAATGGAAACTGGAGAAACTGCTGACGAATTTGTACTGGACAAACAGAAACAACTGCTTGATGGGTGCTTAGCCAAGAAGGTTGATCGAGATTAACCTTAGACAAATCATATTAGCTGAAGTGTTCAGGGATTGCGTGAATAGTATTGTCAACACCTATGCTGGTGAGAAAAAGGCAGAACCATTGGAAGCTGCTACTCGTATAGCTGACGATTATACGATGACTAAGAAAGATTCATTTATCAATAAGCCTGCATCTCAGCATTTTGTTAGTAAGAAACCATCCCAGTCTCATACATGCACGTCCAAATCCCCACCTGGCACAGCGTTTAGGAATCCAACTTCTGATCAGAATGACCCGAACTCCTTAATTCTTCGTAGGTGCACTTATTGCAATAAAATAGGGCACGGTATTTCTGATTCAAATAGTACCAAAAATATTTAACATAATCAAGACAGAGCTGTTGCAATAGCTCTTATATCTAGGAGGTCAAAGTAACGTCATGAATAGAAATTAATACATGTATTATGTCCAATGAACAACAGTCTGATTTTATTATGGAGAATGATGAACCATTCATGTCGAAAGGTTCAATATCGCCTATTGGGGATTATGCCAAACCTACCCCTATTAAAATAGTAGGAACGCAAGTGTTTCTCAGAGTCGTTTATAATCAGGTACTTTACCTTTTCCTACGAAGTGTTCCTCTAGTAAAATTGTTATAATTTAGGGAGTATTCTGCAGCTTTGTTAATGTTGCTGTCCATTGGGTTAACTTGTCATGATATTTAGTCTCACGGTCCGTGACTGTCGGATCGGTGTTTCTTTCCCATTGACATTGAGGATATTCATTTATTGCTAGGCAATTATCTAGCTAGATATAAAGTTGTGGTTAATCTACTTGTAGCTGACACGTCTTTTTGGATCAAAATGTTGATAATATTGAAAATGAAATCACTGATTTATATCCTGCTTGTATATTTACTAGAACTATGGCAAAAAGAGTCCTTGATAATGATGTTGATCAGGAGATTATTCCTTCAGCTGATACGGCTGGTAAGATCAATCAAGTGGTGTTGGTTACAGTTATCCTCTTTTTATTACTCATTCTCTCATTTCGAATCAGGGTAGGAAAGACAATCTCGTGTTGTAATACAGGAACATGATCCCGAGAAGTCATTGTTTGTTTTAGATGGCTATTGGTAAATGTCAGTTTGTTACTTTTGTAAAACCAAGTGCTGTCCTTATGAGATAATGGGGACCACCTGAGTTACTCGCTAGTGACGAGTGGTCAGTGAGCTATTAAATTGTTGTTTCTAAGTCATACCAACGTGAAATTCATAGTCTGAACCATGAAACTCCTTGGACTGGTAATTTAGGTGTCAGTAAGTTTATCACAATATCTTGCATCACTTTTTACTGGCCAAGAATTAAGCGTGATTTTTCTAAATATTGTAGATAATTTCATACTTGTCAAATGGTTGTTAAACCTAATCAGAAGATACAAAAGTCTCATCGGCAGCATGCTAAGAATCAATTACTTCATTGACAAAATTGGAAATGTAGAATATGTCGCAAAGCTATACCTTGTGAAAAGGATTTTGTGAAATTCCATTCACGGGAAGAGCAAAAGAAATTTCAGCATTGGCAACTCCAAATGGACTTTATCAATACAAAGTAATGTTATTTGCATGAAATATTCGACATTCCAGCTTGTAATGAACAAGGTAGCATTCATTCCAGATAATTATAAGGTTTGTATCGATGATGCCATCTTCAACGATAACTAGAATGATCACTTGGACACTATCCATACATTCTTTCACAGATTTACCTATGAAAATTTGACAGTTAATTCAAGAGCAAGGAGTTTCCGTGCTTGTGTTATATTTTAGGACATATGTGGGTCAATGTCAAGTTAAACGTATAGACGTTAAGGTCAAGGCTGTCTCTAAATTCCCTGTCCCTATCAGTTAAAAGCAACTGATGCAACGTTTGGTTATGGCTGGATATTATCAAAAACTTTTATCAAATGTTGTCATAATTGTTGTAGCCATGACCAAATTTGTTGAGTAAGAAAACAAGGTTTTATTGGTCTAAAAATATCAGGATGCTTTTGATCAATAAAAGGCCATGCTTAAGAACGCACCACTTGTTCTAGCTCCAGACTTTAGTTAAACATTTACAATGTCTTTTGATGCAAGTGATGTAGGGGTTGGTGGAGTATTAATTCAAGAAGACAAAAATGATGTTGATCATCCGTTATGCAATCTCTGTAAAACAAATTAAGAAGTACTAGATCTCTTATTTCAGTATCGGGAAGATGGGCATGGCTTCAATATTGGCTTGGCAACATTTTTAAGTGCATGTTAATTCACCTGCTTCTCCGATCAATGTATTCAATGATCACATTCCACTTATTTCCACCAACAAAACGTATATAAACAGCAGAGGTCATTGAGATGGAACTTGGTGCTGCAGGTATACACCATTGATATTGGGCCCATCAGGAGAAATATATTCTGTCTGCAGACGCACTTTCACATGTATAGATGTACCATTCTGTTTTGTTTTGTATGTACTTTCTGTAATGCATAAGACATATCTCTAATAAAATTGTATTATTATGTTATGATTATTATTATTATTATGTTATGTGTTTGAATACTATGTGATGGAACGCTTTTTGATTTAACTCTTTTTTTTTTTTGTTGCTGTTTTTTATAATGGGTTATATATTTGTTTTCCTGTTCAATATATTGAACCTGCTGACAAGTTTGCGGTAATTTCATACTGAACAATTAAGTCAGGTGGTTTGTGTTTGATATAAATCACAATGAAGATATTGCGACTTAGGGTCTTAATAGAGTCGTCGTGATGTATATAAAGAGAGAAGTGATTCAATCCTAATTCCTCTTTTCCTATATTTTTATATAAATATCAGCCTGCACATGTGATTACTGGTGTGTTTAGATATAATTTGAGCTTAATCCTTCGCTTGGATAAATCATTGAAATTACAAAGTGATCATTGACTTTGGACTAAACTTTTATTCGGCGATTATCGTAATTTCATACTGTTATGTATATGTAAATTAATTACTTGTTTGTTAGTTTTAAATTTTTTATTTTATTTTATTCCATCACATGTTATTGTAATGATAATTTTGTCTACTGGATTTGATTTGTTTTTAGAAATTCAATTCAGTTCTGTTTGACCTGATAAACAGCCAGCAGTTTGAAACATTGAATCTTTTGCTGACCTAGATTCAGAACCAGTGTCAGTTTTGGAGTAAACAACTTTTTTATTATTCATTTCCAGGGTGGGAATCATTGATTTTTAGCTAAGGCTATACTAGAGTACGTGAATTTAGGCATGTAATGTTTCTGCGTTGTTTCTGCTAGGATGATCACGTGACCCAATCCGGGAATCTGTTTTGCGTTTTAGATAGGCTTAATACTCATGTTATGATAAGAATCAAGCCAGTTGTGCTTTAAACCTTTGAAGCTCAAAGGTGTTTCGTGGTGACCAGTTTGAGTTGAATTTGTTTTTATTTTTCGGAATTAGTAATTCATTTCTCTGGAAAACAAACATATTAATACTCCTCATCAGAATTCTTGGACAAAGACATTTATTGAAATTATTCGGAATTAAAAAACAGGAATATTATTCTTTGTGATTCAACAAGGAACTGTTGACACGGCAACACTTTGAAGGTTATCAAAGACGTCATCGTCTTCCATCTTGAATTTCATCGGGATTCGAACTGTGATTCATTTAAGACTTTTCATTAACGGGACTTATATTTTTTAATTCTTGGATTCATTTTAGATTTGATTCATAAACCGTAAGTCCTCTTTCTCATTTTTATCTTGTTTGTCTAGGGAAATAAATTATTTGTTAAATTTTACAGAGCTTGTTGGCTTCACTCTTTTCTTGTTACTTTTGTACGAGCCTAGACACGTAACACGTACAAAGGAGTCTTGGATAATGTTAGTGTGATACTTCAAGACTGCTGACACTTCAGAGTATTCAGCGACATGGATTTCATTTGGAATACTCTATGCTTTTCGCTTTCTATATAACTTGATAGGATTATTTTGGGCTCAATAATATTTTCAATTTCCCGTCAGATTTTCATTTATGACTTAATGAATTAAATTATTAAACTTTAACATTCGATAGATCGAATAAAAATAATGACAAGCCTTGACATAAATAATTCACATAATGTGGATTTAACGCAAACAAGCGATCTTGATATAAGGCAGAAAGAGAAAATATGGAATGGCTCTTCAAAAAGATACTCCAGCTTTTGAAATGGTAAGGTGGGAAAACACGAGCACTTCCAAATGCAATCCCTTATGGCCCAAAAATAGATTTAAGTTGTTTATATTTGGTATTTGCTACTCAGATAATTTCAACATAAAAATAAACGGCAGAAGTTAAATGAAGACATGTCTTTGCAGTTCAAATGGATCCACTATTGGGAAGGAGTTTCTTCTTCTTCTTCTTCTTCTTCTTATTCTTATTCTTCTCGAATTCGTTCGCCTAAGTGGTTATAGCGTCCTCTCGGGTGCGGGAGATCGCGGGTTCGAACCCCGGCAGAGTAATACCAAGGACTTATAAAAATAGTACTAGCAGCTGCCTCACTTGGCGCTAAGCATTAATAGATTGTTATGACTGACTCATGTGTACCGGTTACTTTACTGTGCACATAAATGTCCAATATGAATCCGAACGCAGGAGCACTAACGGAGGTCAGCCCTCTTCCATCCTTTCCAATTCTCATTAGTGACCTAAAATAAACAATATATCGTAAAGTGAGAGGAGTTATAACGTAACGAAAACTGCTTTGGCGAAAATGACGATTTTGGTATTAATTCTGCCAGTTTTATTATTTTGTATGGTTAGGCAAATGGATAATGTGACAATTATCGGTATTTTGTGTTCATTTGTAAAGCCGTCCATTTGTATATCAGTCTGCTTTTATTTGATTTCTATCTCCTCTCAAACCGCAAGTTGGAAATTCACTATAGATGGTTTTAGCGTTGTCCATGTGTTTGTCACCAGACTTAGACGTATCATCTTTGAAAGTCTACCTCTTTGGTTTAGGGGAAGCAGGTCAAACATTGTAAATAAACAAAATACAATTTCAGGGAATTTTATTCCATTTTAACAAAAACATTTATACATGCAATCAGAGAAAGATGATAGTTAATACATATTACGTTATTTTGGAGTATGAGTCCGTCTGTCCTTGATGATAGTTAATACATATTACGTTATTTTGGAGTATGAGCCCGTCTGTCCTTGATGACAGTTAATACATATCACGTTATTTTGGAGTATGAGTCCGTCTGTCCTTGATGATAGTTAATATATAGTACGTTATTTCGGAGTGTGGGTCCGTCTGTCCTTGATGATAGTTAATATATATTACGTTATTTTGGAGTATGAGCCCGTCTGTCC